>SNQJ01S0086740.1:0-12129 GCA_010110895.2 Picea sitchensis
GTAGGTATTGATGGTGACAAGTAATGATTGTACGACGTCCGCCAATGGGGATTAATGATTTATTTTCAAACAACATATTGAACGGTAATCATTAAATGTTAATCTACTTTTATGGAATTGAAAATACCTATACTCAAAAGAATGCTTTAAGGATACATGCGTCGAATAAATTAAATCTGTTCAGTTAAATAATATCCCACATATCACAATGTTGTTACTTTTCCATGTCATTGAATACAACCAAAATGATAGCCTCATTATTGAGTGAAGGAAATCTAGAGATATGCAAAAACTTGGCATTTAAGGTAACTTCCATACCACAGGCAGAGCCACTATTGCCAGCAGGTGTCCATAGCCTCGACAGGGTTTCCTTTTAACCCTGAGATGATCTTGTATCCTTGATACTTGTTTGAATCATCTTTTCTAAAAAGACCATTATCCTGGTTTGGTAGCCATAGTGATAATGCCACTCACTAGATTGTAACCTAGGTGAACAAGCTGGCTCGTGATGAGACCCCTTGTCCTTTGGCTAGAAACTATCAAAATCCATTTCCCTAGTGTGGTAGCCATAGTGGGAATGTCACTTAGGTTATTATCCTATGATCGTGGTAGGATGGCTCGTGATGAGACCCCCTATTCTTTGTGGGAAAAGAAATAAATTTTATTGATTATATATATATATATATATATATATTTTAAAGTTTTTAAGTTTTTCCGAAAAATACCATTATCCTGGTTTGGTATCCAGATGATGATAATTCCACTCATTAGAGTGTAACTTAAGTGAACAAGTCAACTCGTGATGAGACCTCTTGTCCTTTGACAAAAGAGAATGTCAAAGGCCATTGCCTTGGTGTGGTAGCCATAGTGGGAATGTCACTTAGGTTATTGTCCTATGATCGTGGTAGGTTGGCTCATGATGAGACCCCCTATTCTTTGTGGAAAAAGAAATAAATTTTATTGATTTATTGATTTTTTTTTTTTTTTGAGTGTATGAAGGGAGGCTCATCTACTCCTTAAGAGTAAGGGATGGCGTAAACAAGTGTAAGGATGCCAAGTAAAAGTGTGTTGTAGATTCCTTATTAGTTATAAATGCGAGGTATCCTTTAAGTGTAATGTATAGGGGAAAAGAAACAAATTATGGTGGTTACAGGTTATGAACAAGGTTTAAGATAATTCGAAGGAAGTGATCCAAAAATCAATTTGACAAGGTATGGGAGATAGTCCACAAAATAATGATAGATCGTTAGAAATAATGCTGGTGAAAATTATTTGGTGAAAGTTGTACCCCAAAGGAAAGGTTTAGTGTTTTATCAGCAAGGAAGGAATGGTAAAATGAACAATAGGTTTGCAAAAAGGAACAACAATTGTTTTGTTCAAAGGAACAATAGGCACGCAAAAGGAACAACAATTGTTTCGTTCAAAGGAATAACAGGTGCACAAAATGAACAACAATTGTTCCATTCAAAGGAACAACAAACACGCAAAAGGAACAACAATTGTTCCATTCAAAGGAACAACAGGCATGCAGAAGGAACAAAAATTGTTCAATTCAAAGGAACAACAGGCGCGCAAAAGGAACAACAATTGTTCCGTTCAAAGGAACAGTAGGTGCGCAAAAGGAACAACAATTGTTTCGTTCAAAGGAACAATAGGTGCGCAAAAGGAACAACAATTGTTCTGTTCTTAACCATCTGAATTTGTAGAAACCTGGTAATGTATTTTTCTTGAATTAAAGGTTGATTCCTCATCAACTAAATTCATTTATGAGTTGGTTTATTTCAAAATTAAGTAATGGATGGTTTGTTAATGTTATAAATTTAATTATAGTTTCCCAATTGTTGTTGCTGAATCATGACACATTCATTTCTCTGCGGAAGATAGGGTATGGGTAATGAGATGAAGCGAGAGTTCAGACAAAAAAAAAAAAGAGTGCTAATTGAGTTCATCACAGTTATCCTCCCTGGTTTTGACTTTCTCGAATGACTATAAAAAATAATAAAAAAATAAATAAAATCTACATAAAACAAAATTATATACAATATGTACAGTGTCAACAGATTTCAACATTTATGGAGTTGGGGTGGTTGGATTACCTTCCCAGCCAGCCAAAATTTGAACAGTAGGGTCCTTACTTACCTCTTGGAAGAAAGATTCTTTTGAGGGCGGCTGATGATAGAGTTGTTTCCGGTGTCCATTGACCCGAAATGGAGATCTGTACCCATAGATGGTGCTTAACGTGACAGTGCCATTATCATGGACTTCACTGATTTCATATGGTCCTAGCCACCGTGTCTGTAATTTTCCCGGAAAATCCTGAAATCTGGAATCATAGAGGAGCACCCAGTCTCCTTTTTTAAATAATTTTTTTTATATATATATATGCTTATCATGCCATGTCATTCTTTGTTGTTGAATAAAGGTTGTGCGTTCTACAACAGACAGACGTGCTTCATCCAATTCATTGAGTTCTTGAAGGCACTGTTTATGTGCTTTTGTAAGATCTAGTTCGATTTCCTGGGCCATCCTTAGAGTCTTGATTTCAAACTCGATTGGGAAGATGGGTTCTTTGCCATAGACTAAATGGTAAGGAGAGTAGCTAGTGGTATTACGCCCTGTTGTACGATAAGCCCATAAGACATTTGGGAGCTCAAAATCCCAATTATGTCTGTTTGTTGAGACAGTCTTTGTCAGGATTGCCTCCAGGTTTTTGTTGGTGCTTTCCACTTGCCCATTTGCTTGTGGATGGTACGGAGAAGTAATTATGTGTTTGATATGATAATTATCCAAGGTGGTGGTGATTCTATGAGCTTTAAATTTCCATCTCCCATTAGTAATTACCTCTCTTGGTAGTCCATAGCGTATGAATAATTTGAAAAGAAATTTGATGACTACCTCTTCTGTTGCATTTGGAAAGGCTTTTGCCTCTACCCATTTAGTCATGTAGTCCATTGTGACTAGAATATAGGCCTTATGATTTGACTTTGGGTTGAAGGGGCCAACGAAGTCTAGTTCCCATCTCTCAAATGGTTTCGCGACTACTTGTGCTTTCAAAGGAATTTCATTAGCCTRACCTGGTTTTCCCATTCATTGACAACTATCGCAGGTTTGGACGTATTTCTTCGYGTCTCTGAATATTGAGGGCCAATAATAGCCCATCTGYAGAATTTTGTGTCCAGTCCTATGATTTTCAAAATGCCCACCACAGGGCTCATCATGTCCAGATTTTAATATGTCATAGATTTTGTCATCTCGTACGCATCTGCGGATTTGGAGATCAACTCCTGTATGGAAGAGATATCTGATGATCCAGGTGAATCATGTGCTATGCTGGATGATCCATTTTCTTTCCTTTGATGAAAGATGTGCCAGTCATCTTCCTTCGTCCAAGTAATTTTCCATGTCAGTGTGCCAAGGTGGCTTTGTAGTAACGACAAATAGATGCTCATCTGGAAATCGGTCTTCGAATGTTAAGGATTTCTCTGTTTTTGGTATGCGGGATAGGAAGTCGGTGACAAGGTTTTCTCTCCCATGTCAGTCTTTGATGGTGATATCAAATTCTTGCAATAATAAAAACCATCAAGTGACCCATCCATTAGTAATTGATTTATTAGCCAGATATTTGATAGCAAAATGATCAGTATACAGAATGACCAGATAGCCTGTTATATAATGACGAAATTTATTGATGGCATGTATAACAGCTAAAAACTCTTTCTCTGTTACTATATAATTAAGTTCATCTGGATTAATATTCTTGCTAATAAAATAAATGGCGTAAGGTTTCTTCTCCTCCTCCTGTCCAAGGACAGCGCCTATGGAAATATCTGATGCATCGGTGGAGATGTGAAATGGTATTTTCCAATTTGGCCCCCTCAACACCGGTGTTGTTGAGATCAACTTTTTGAGTTCCGCAAATGCCACATCACACTTGTCAGACCACTCAAATTCTACATTAACAGTCAAAGCATGTAAAGGTGCATCAGTTCTTGCAAAATTTTCCATAAACCTACGATAGTATCTTGAAGCGCCAAGGAAACTACATACCTCAGTTTGTGTGTGTGGTGTAGGTAGATTAAGGATTACCTCTATCTTTGTTGGGTCTACCCTAATTCCATCTATAGAGATATAATTCCCTAGTACCACACCTTCTGCCATCATCATGTGACACTTTTCATGGCTTAAACATAACCTGGTCGCAATGCATCGCTCTAGTATTTTCTCTAGGTTATTCAGTGCTTGATCGAATTCGTCTCCATAAGGAGTGAAATCATCCATATAGACTTCAAGTCCTTCGATGATCAGATCACTGAATATGCTTAGAATGGCCCTTTGAAAAGTGGTTGGAGCATTACAAAGTCCAAAGGGTAATACTTTGTATGCAAAAGTTCCCTAGGGACATGTGAATGTAGTTTTATCTTGATCTTCTAGGGCAATCTGAATCTGATTTTACCCACTAAAACCGTCTAGGAAAGAAAAGAATTTATTTCCTACCAAAGTATCCAGGACCTGGTCAATGAAAGGCAAAGGAAAGTGGTCTTTTTGAGTGGCTTTGTTAAGTTCCCTGTAGTCAACACAGATACGCCATTTCCCATTTTTCTTTGGGATGATCACTAATGGGGAAACCCACCAGCTATCTCAGATGGGATATATAAAATCTACATCCAACAGTTTTTGTAATTCTTCTTTAACGATATCCCTGAGGTGAGGATTTAATATTCTTTGTGGCTGTCAGATAGGCCGAGCATATTTTTCAACATAAATGTGGTGTGTGGAGTTGTGGATCAATACCTTTCATATCAGAATATTCCCATGCAAAAGATTGCTGGTATTTGGAGAGGACATGAATTAGCTTTTGCTGTTGTTGTTTATCTAAATTGGCATTGATGTTTAGAGGCCTCCCGGGTGAAATCTCGACGGGTTTGTTGTTATGAATAGTTGTAGTTGGAATTTGTTGTTCCATTAAATCTTCCTGCAGGTCCCCCTGTGCTTCACAGTCTAGAACATCTTGGAGCATCTGGCAGGTTGAGTTTCTCATGGTGGTCGGATTATTGATAAACCCACTGATTACGTCATCCTCTAGCTAGTTTTTAAGATTGAGGGCTTCTTCCTGCATAAGAGGGGCTCGTAAATCCCTCTCTAGGTATCGTGGTGGTGGTGATTGTGGATATACGAAAGTTGGACTTGGTTTAGCAGGAGGATATAAAATGAGGTTCTTCGTGATACCCCTTCTTGTGATTTTCATATTTTCTGTTCGACATCCTATGTACGCATCTGCTATTGCAAGACATGGCCTGCCTAGTATCAATGGATGCCCTTCAATTCCACCTCTTGGATTGATGATGAGGAAGTCTGTCAGATATTCCCAAGAGTCGACGGAGATGGCTATATCATGTAATGTGCCAACTGGTCAAACTACTGATCGATCTTCCAACTGCAACATTATTGATGTGGGTTCGAAGGAGTTAAAACCCAGGGTATTGCAGGTTTCCATAGTCAGGATGTTGATGGCTACTCCCAAATCAACTAGTGTATTGGGAAAAGAACAACCTTGGATCTGAACTGTCACTATGGGATTCCTCGGATCTACATATTTAACCAGTTCTTGTCTACCTAAAATTAGATCAAACAAGGCTACTACCACACAGACTGTTGATGATGGATTTTTAATTTTTCTGACGGGTTTTCTCCCACATAGCTCCTTGATTGTTTTTGTGTAGATTGGGATGTCTTGAAGAGCTTGCAGGAGTGGAATATTGATATATAAATTCTTGAGTTCCCCTACAAGGTCGAAGCTGGGATATATGGTCAGTTTTGCTATCATCAATATTTCAGGGAATGGAGGGGAGGGTGTTGCACCCTTATCAGGATATTGTGATTTGACTGTGTTTCCCCCCTGCTCGATTTCTTCTATTATTTCCACAGTCGAAGGTGTTATCGTTGGTTGTTTTTCACTCTCCTGCCCTTGAAAAACGTTATTTTCTTTAGGAGAGATTATTCATCCCGACCTTAATCGTAGTTCATTGCACCCTAACGAGCTTATCTCTCCTTATCCATTTTCCATAATCTATATGAGTTGAGCCGATCTGTTATTTGGATTTGGGTGAGGTTGGGCTGGTAGTTGAGGGTGCAATTGGGATTGTGGATTTTGGGACAATTGAAGTGGGGCTTGTAACGTAGGCTGAGTTTGAGGGGCCATCCCCATGGGTTGATTTTTTATACCCATGGGGCGCTGTCAATTATGATTCCAATTTGGGTTTTGGGCAGTCATGTTGGGCCACTGTGAAGGGTAAATGTTGTTATTTGATTTTTTCCAATATGAGGTGGGATATTGTGAGTTAGGCCAAGTAGAAGTTGCAGTTGGCTGATTCTTCCAAGCAGGAATTGCAGCGGGCTAGTTTTGCCAAGTGGGATTTGCAGGTGGGTATTGTTGGGGTTGCCAGTTTTGATTAGTAAATGACTGACCCTGCCATGTGCTAATAGGAGCTTGTTGCTGGTTATACTATCCGGAGAAGAAAGAGGAAGGGTCCTGTAATGTATTTGGAGGCCGATCTTGCCATTGACGATGCTGAGCCATCAAATATAATGGCTCTATTTATTCCTCTGCTTCCCTAAAGACAAATTTCAGTCCAAGAAGTGATGAGCATTGTTCCATGTCATGATCCTTGGCGCAGATAGTGCAAACCCGGACTGCGTCCAAAGGGTAATCCCTTGGACCATGTTTTCTTTTGCACCTGTGGCAAAATATGGCTAACGTTTGTTCTGCTTCTGTTTTTTTTTGTTTGGCTTGCAACACATCCAATTGTGTAGTCAGAGTGCTCAGAATATCTATTTTAAAATTTTCTAAGAGATTACCAACTTCAACTCGAGTAACACCCCTAATGGTAATATTGTTATTTCTGGTGAGGGGGGTACGCATCCCTGATCTGGTCTGTGAACTTCCTCTTGAGCACCTGATGCATAATAGGATAATGTCATCATACATTTCTTGATAAATGTCACCTTTCCCCATTAAATTCAACATTTCTACCCATTCATCTTTCATAAATTTAATCAGAGTTTCCTTAAGTACTTCCCCCGGTAGCATGCCATAGGGTGATCTTTGTAAATTATATTGAAATCTCTCTACATATTCTTCTAATGATTCATTTTCTTTTTTATTCATTTGAAAGACTTCATCTTTTAAGTCTATGGTTCTACAATAATCCTGATATTTTGTCAAGAAGGCTTGTTTCATCTCATCCCATGAGTTTATAGTTCCTCCCCCTAATCCCATGAACTAGCGTAGAGCTGCTCCTTTCAAAGTGGAGGGGAACAATTTTAATTTTTGGGGTTCAGAGGTGTAATCATACCCTCTACATAGGACATCAAATTCAAATAAGAATGCATCTAGATCTTCTAAGATTAATCCATGAAAGGTTGGCAGGTTTTGTAGGGGAATAGCCTTCATGGGGGAATTGGCGATTGGATCAACTATCAGATATTCCAAAGTGGAAGTCTGGGGACGTTATGGAATTGGTTGTTCCATTTGATCAAAAATATGCCAGAAATCTTTAGGGATTTCTTGATCCGGATATTTTATTTGAATTGATTGGTTATCCGATCCTCTAAGGGATTTGATTGCACTCCCTCTATCTGGGATTTCGGGTATGCCTTCTTCTAATAGGAGATTCAGGATCAGGTGGTGGGTCTGTCTTAGTTATCCCATTAGTTTCTCCTTCTCCTTCCTCCATATTACAAGAGCTTCCCTCTTCTAAAGGGTTGAGGGGTGGAAGATCTGTGCTCTGAAAGCTTAGCTCAGTCCCTTCAGTTTTTCTATGAATCTCGGCATGGGCTGCAGTTGGTGAAGTTGCCACCTGAGGGATTCGGGTAGATCCTTTTCTAGGTCCAACTGAAGCTTGAGATTATTCTTTTCGGATGATGTTGTCTATGAAAGTGATTCTTCTAGGGAGCACCGAGCCCGGGCTTTGGTAATTTTTGGTGGAGGTTTTGGTTTTTCAAGATATTTCTTCTTAGTCATACACACTTCACACAACAAAAAGGAAAAATAAAAAAAAGGAAAAAAAACACCTATCTAGCCTCTTAATGCATCAGCTGGAGGTAGGCGCTGGTATAAGAATCTTACTTATTGCATGCGTAGGTTCTTTCCTTCCGTCTTCAATACCTCATCCTCTAGAGGCACAATCTATGCTACCTTTGACATTCTTCCCCGGCAGTGGCACCAAAATGTTGGGCTCTAAAGATTTCTAAAAACAACCTTAGTTTAACATTAATTTATCAACCTAAGGATTCGTCTTTTATCTCAAAGAATATCAGCAAAGTCTATGCAGATAGCTCATAGAGGATAAAATCGTGTAGTGAAAGCAAATATGAGTTTATCAACAATCAAGTTCCTCAAACATTCATTAAAGATTCTAAGAATTGAAATCTAAAGCTGTGCAAAAGGAAAGGAACTAGTTAATCAATTGAATTCATTTTAAGAGCAGTAATTGAATCTAGAAAAAGACTTGCATAAATGACTATCATTATAAATCAAATTGCTGAAAAGAAAAAGGCGAATTACTCTATCTATGGAAAGGAACAAAGACTGTAATCTAACTGAAAAGAGACAACAATTGTCTTTCTATTGAAAGGAACAACTACTATATTCTAGCGGAAAGGAACAACAAATGTAAACTAAGTAAAAGGAACGACAAATGTAACCTAAGTAAAAGGAACAACAAATGTGAACTAAATGAAAGGAACAATAAATGTGAACTTATGAGGAACCGTCACACATCAAATCTTAGTAATAGGAATTAGAACAACAATCATTTAAGGCTTCAGGGAATATCTATTTCTTGCAATTGAAATGAAATCGTCAACACACTTATGCGTTCGTTAACTACTATAAAAGAGAATCGAATCACAAAACAAAATTTGAACTGATACAATTATAGGTTGAACAATAGCTCCTTCAGACTGGTCCCTCGGTCCTTAGAAGCACTGTTATTTGAAACTCAGAATATAAAAATGGTAAAACCGCTCAAAGCTTCTATTGATTTCATAGTTGGTACAACATTTTACAAAAAATGCTAATGCATATCAATTCTATATTCTCAATTCTTGAGTGCAATTCTTCTCCTCCCTTTCAAGATCTATTTACCCCTTATATGTTACAACAATATGGGTAAATTAAGCTATCCTGAGGATCGAGAGATCCTCAGGATTGCCTTACTATTACAATAAGCAACTCATTTATCTTTAAAACTTCTTTGCGCCATAAAGTCTTCAACCTCCAATAGCTTGCGCATCTTCAAGATTCCCCTTGTTATCTTGGGTTTGACAATATTTAACCAATCCTGCAATAAAACCAAACAATTCCAATCATATTTAGGATATATGTAATCTGATCTCCAAAACAAATGCTAAAGAGTATATTATTCATTTTCTATTCTATTTGCTTCTAAATAACCGAAAATTCAATCAAGATGATATCATGAAATGTGGGAAAAGGGAAGATATTTATACCATTTTCATAACCTAACAGTTGCGACAATAGCAGTGGGGTCTGCGTCGATGATCTATCTTTTACCAGTATTTTCAAAATTAGATTCTTAATTAGGGTTTGACTCCTTGTCTTTGATCTCGGCCACCAATGATTGTTTTGAGAGAAATTCATCGGTGTTGTGCCAGGGGCTTTTGTGGAAATCGCACCATTTTCCAGTGTCCTTCTTCATCTTCCTGTGACCCTTCTTTTCCTGTGGCTTAGACTAGTTTTCAGAAAGATTTTTTTTAGGGACATCTTTCTCATACTTTGGTTGTTGCGGATTTGCATATCCAAACTCCCGTTTGTTCTGGTGCCTAAATTTCTTCTCGATTTTAACAACATATCGATACGCAACATCGAGTGATGAGATATCCATAAAATCCATTTCAGTTTGGATGTATCTATGTAGAGATCCATAGTATTTCAGAACCAAATGTTGCTCAAAGTCTTTGATACCTAGCTTGGTGTGTAAGGTATGGAAGGTATTGGTGAAATCTAAAACTGCATGGCCCCTCTCTTTCCGTAGTGTGGTCCATCTCATGTACTGGTCCTCATAGTTTCCAATAGGGAGATATTGTTCCTTTACCACATCCACAAAAAAATCCCAAGTGGGCTCATCCCCATATATGCTAGACTCCTCTGTGGATATTTTCTCCCAGTAAGTTTCCCACAAATGTTTGACATGGGGGAGAGCCTTAAGGAGTGTGAAGGTGATATTTTCCTTGTCGGAAAAATGGTGAACAAAGAAATATCCTTCTAGCAGATTTAACCATTTGTCTAGGGCATCTGCATCTATTTGTTCTTCAAATACGGGAATATCAAAATTAACTTGTACCTTGAAAGGCGAAGTTCTTCGAAAGTATCCTATTGATGAATAAACACCAATTTTTATCGACATATGTTGAAGGATGTGGGCAAAACCTCTGTCGCGTGAGAGCTTGCTCAAACAACAGATTAATAGAATCTTCTGCTCCGTCGTTTTTATTTTCTTCCGCCATGGAGGGTTTCTTGGGTGTACGAGAGTGATTGTATTCAAGAGATACAAGCTTGAGACCCAACTTTATATATTCAAACCTCGTCAGGGACATGCACTGAAAAATTATCAAGAGCAGCATGCTCTGATACCACTGATCCAAATTATTTTCGGCACGAAATGAGAGCAGAGATAAAATAAAGAAATGTACATAGATATCGTGGATATCCAATAATATAACAGAAATGTATCATAGATGCAACCATAAACACAAAGATACAGTAATACACAATTTCTATTAATGAGAGAAAATGTACAAAGACTGTAAAAATTATAGAGTGAAAGACTCGCTAGAATGGTGGCAGCTTATCTATGAGAAGAGATGTGATGGCTACTTGCATTCGCAAGAAGATGATTTTACAATGAGGCTGCAAAGAATTCTTTATCATAAAGAAATTCCAAAACCGTAAATCTGGAAAATGAAAATCCAACAGTTTTGTGGACCTCGTTTTGGGTAGTTTGGTATATCAACTTCCCGGGGGCGTAACTTTGGCATACATTCTCTGTTTGGGGTGAACGATAGCTCGTTGGAAAGGTATCGTTGAGGAGATTAATTTTGGAGGCTCAATCAGAGCCTTTGGCTATCATTTATAAGCTCTATATTGAAATACCTTCATTTAGGCCCTCAAAATGGCCCTCGAAGTTAAAAACTGCTAAAAATAGTAAATTACCAAAATTGCTAGAAAATTGTTTTGAGCCAGTTGGAAGAGGTGGGTGGCCAACGATATCCACCCAGATCATAGTCAATTGAATGAAAAATTATGACCATTTTATCTCTCTTTCTCATCCTTTTAAAGCAAGTACAGTAGCCACAACATTCATGGAAACAATTCAAAAGATACACAGAGTCCCCAAGATTATTGTAAGTGACAGAGATCCAATTTTCATTGGAAATTGTTGGACTGAATTATTTTCTTATTTGGTTACTCAATTGGATCATAAATCATCTTACCATGCTCAATATGATGGAAAAACTAATATTGTGAATAAATGTCTAGAAGGATATATTTGTTGCTTTTCATCTGATAAACCGACACAATGGTTTAAGTGGTTAGCCTTGGCAGAATGGTGGTACACCACATCCTTCCACACTTCACCGAAAATGTCCCCATTTATGGAACTTTATGGATATCATCCTCCAACTATCACATGACCCTTGAAAGGGACTGCAAAGGTTCAAGCAGTGGAGGACCACATAGGGCACCAACAAGAGGTTCTCAAACTATTGAAGGACAACTTGGTTATGACACAAAATAGGATGAAAAAACAAGTCGATCAACATCACAATGAAAAGGAATTTGAGGTGGGTGATTGGGTATTCAAATTTCCTTTAAGAAACAATAGAAGCGCAATAAATTAGCACCCAAATATTATGGCCCTGTTGACGGGCGAAATTGACTGCTCGTCAACTGGAAGAGTGAATCCGGTCCAGGGTTATCTAATTAACCCAAGCCATTTGGATTAATTTACTCTTACAGGTTTAGCGGCTTTGTTGGCCGATCTAAGTTCTAAAGAAAGCGAAAAAATAACTAAAGAAAATACAATAACTTAATAAATAACCATCACT
>SNQJ01S0086740.1:12139-22247 GCA_010110895.2 Picea sitchensis
AAGATGTTAATTTAAGCTAGGACGTGGTTATGCCTTAGGATAAGTAGCGAGTATATCTGGACGGTCAGAGTCCACCTGCCCAGATCTACGATTGAGGTTCCATTCTGGAGCCCCCTTGCCATTCTGCCTTTAATGGGGGGGGGGGTCCGAAATTGGATGCGCAACTCTCAAACGGTTGAGATTATTTCATCGTGATCAACGGCGCTCAAGTGGATTCCGGACCCCCTTGGCCATTCTGCCTTTAAGAGGGGGGGGGTCTGGAATAGTGTGGCATGTGAAGTGGGACCCCTCCTGTCATGTCGACTACCGTGTCGAGGTTCCCTTTTTTCCACCTTCATAACACCTAACCGCGCGACGGGGCTTGTTCTCATTGGCACTTCTCTACTCCTGTTGAGGTTTGTTCCTATTGGCCATTCGCTGACCCCATAGGGATTCATCCCCATTGGTCACTCACTAGCCTGCCAGGGTCCGGCGGTGGCAGAGTTGAATGTCTGGACATTACTGTAGCGCCGAAGCGTGAAGTACAGAAGACACTACATTCAAATTGAATCGTGAACCTAACCCACGATCACATGGGAACGGAGAAGGAGAGAGAAAGAGCCAGCTTACGCTGGGCCTCCATGGTTATTTAGGGGTTTGAGTCCGACAGAGGACCAGAAAAATTTGATTTGGTTAGTGGGTATGTTACATGTAGTGGCCATACCTAGGCCCCAACATCCTTTGCCTAAACATCTAGAGAAATGGCTCACTAAATTTGACCCAGATTCGAAGCAAATTGTTGAAGATCATATCAAAAAATTTATGCTATCCATTAGGATCAGTAGTGTTGAGCATGAAGACGTAGTGTGCAGATTGTTTCCCTACACCTTTGAAGGTAATGCCTCTACCTGGTACTTTTCCCAACAACCCCACACCATCATGTCATGGGATAAATTTGAGTCCTATTTCCTTGAGAAATTCGGAGATGATAAGTCTCCTGAAGTTCTAGTCATGGAACTCTGTAGTTTAAAGATGAACCCCAAAGAAAAGATAAAAGACTTTAATCAAAGGTTCCTGAAATTAAAGAACTGAATCCCCACAGATTCGATGCCTGCCGAAAATCTTATCATTGCATACTACACAAAAGCCTTACATCAGAACATAGCCATTTGGGTAAAAGGTCCAAGAAAGCCACATTGTTAAAAGCCTTCGAAGAGGCGAGTCAAATCGATAAAGATATTCTCAGCCTAAAAGACAATACCTTTAACAAGGCAAAGAATATTTCATCTTCCAAGAAGAAGATCAAAATCCTTCCTAGACCCCCCCAAAACAAAACTCAACCAGATAGTTCGGATCTAGAAAACTTACAGAAGGTCATTCAGAATTTGTCTAATCAAGTTATACATTTGAAAAGGTCGGTTGAAGAAGCTTCTTCGAGCAAAGGGCCTTACAAACCCCCTTTTAGGAATCCTTTTCCCACAAACCATCCTAACTCAAATTCTGAAGGCCTAAATCTAGAAAGCTTATAATTTGCTATTCAAACGATTCTAGAAGCACATGATAACTTGATTCCTCTCGAGATTCCTGAAGAAGTAGCTGAACAAGAGATAGTAGAAGAGGACGAATCCTCCCCAAACATTTTTGGACATTTTTCGGATAGCATTTTTCAAGCTAATTTCGAAACAATGCATCCTTACAATACCAGGAGTAAGACAACAAATAAGTCTTCTTCTGAAATTGTAACTAATGCACCTCTAAAACAGTCTAAATCAATTGAGACTAAACATAATTCAGTAGCTCCAAGTTTAGAGTATGATTTGATTGAGGATCTAAAAAAAATTAGGGCTAACATCTCTGTTTACGAATGATTAAAATTCTCTTTTCTTCTACAAAAGACGCTGTAGAATATTGCGGAAAACAACAAAAACAACAATCCGAACAGCAACAAGGTTACTAAAAACAGCCCCAAAACTCCTCAAAAGGTCTTCGCCAAAACGATGTCAGAGCCTTCTGATAAAAGAGACCTTACTGTAAAAAGTGTAACAAGTGTAGATAAACTAGTTTTAGGGGCTGCGATTAAAAAACAACAAACCTCTGTTGTTAATACTCGCAGAAATGTCCCTCCCTTTTTGTTGACTTTTGAAATTTTCAATAGGAATGTACATAACTGTATGGTAGATTTAGGTGCATCATCAAACGTAATGCCTTTGTCTGTATGTCAAAAAATTAATGCTGAAGGTCAACCGTCCAACCTGAAAATTATTCAGCTTGATCGAACTAGTGTTAAAGTAATATATTGAATTAAAAAATGTGCTTATCAGATTATCATCTAATCCTAAAGTCCATCAAGTCATTGATATCATTGTTGTAGATATCCCAGAAGTATATGGTTTTTTTTTAAGTAGAGATTGGTCTGAACAACTACATGGCTATTTTGCAATGGACTGGTCTCACTTGTGGCTGCCCGAAAATGGAAAGCCTAACAGAATCAAGGTAAATCGTGAGCGTTATCTTAAGTTCACGGTAATCGATTTAAATGATCCTAATGAACCATTCACTGCTTCTGCAAATTCACCTGAAATACAAGGGATGGACACTTTTTTCGGAAATTTCATGGTTGAAACCTCTACCATCACTGACCCGGAACAACAATCCAAAATTATGACATGCACGCAGTTGACAACTTTCTCTCAGTGGCCACATGCACCTAACGAAAATCAAATATGGTCTCTTTACTTCGATGGGTCAAAATCTAAGGAAGGAGTTGGTGCAAGGTGCATGCTCATTGATCTAGCAGGTAACAAGACTTTGATTGCTTTCCGGTTAGAATTTGAATGCACAAACAACATGGCCGAATATGAGGCACTCCTACAAGGTCTCAGAAAAGCACTAGATTTAACATTCGGAATTTGACTGTCTTTGGTGATTCAGAAATCATGGTTAGACAAGTAAAAAATTCTATCCACTGTTTATCTCCGCACCTTAAAATCTATCAAACTGAGGTATGGAATTTGATGAACAAGTTTTCTGCATTTAACATAAATTCTATTCCTAGATTGAATAATGCTGAGGCTGATTTGTTAGCTAACGTCGCCTCAAAATTTTTTCCTACAGAGGGCTTATCTCCGAATGAGTTTTCCATCGAATTGTTGTTCAGACCATCCATTCCAGACAATATCACAAATTGGAGAGTCTTCGATGACGATCAACAGATCATTAGTTTTATGCACATGGAAGAGACTTTCCAGGGCACAATGATCGACGAAGGTACCCACGACAAAAACCTTCATGATTTTACGGTAATACCAGATCCAAGATCCCCGGAGTCTACATCGGACATGGTAAACTCTATCCCAAAATCTTTGGTTAGGTTAGAAAATTTTTATGATCTTCACAATAAGTTCAGAAAATCAGTGAATTGTAAAATGAATAGTTCTTCCTTGACACATGAAAAAGTAAATTTGGGAACTAAAGACAACCAACAGTGCATCAATTTGGGGTTAGGATGTTCTGAGCAAGAAAAGGTAGCATTTATTAAGCTGTTTAAGGAATTCAAAGATGTCTTTGCCTGGACATACGACGACCTAAAAACATTTGATCCTAACATCATACAACACATTATTCCCATGAAACCTCAGACCCAACCTTTTCAACAGAAGTTAAGAAAGATGCACCCAAAACTCGAACCAACAGTCAAGAAGG
The DNA here is from genome assembly GCA_010110895.2 of Picea sitchensis. NCBI lineage: Eukaryota > Viridiplantae > Streptophyta > Pinopsida > Pinales > Pinaceae > Picea > Picea sitchensis. The sequence goes on from SNQJ01S0086740.1 coordinate 15,821, forward strand.
AATTAAACAAACTCCTAAATGCTAAAATAATCTTCCCAGTAAGGCATACACAGTGGGTCTCTAATCTTGTTCCTGTGAGGAAGAACAGTGGTGAAATCTGACTATGTGTCGATTTTCGAAATCTTAACTGAGCGTCTGATAAAGACAACTACCCTGTCCCTCCCATGGAGCAGATCCTTCAATAGGTATCTGGTTCTGAAATATTATTCTTGTTGGATGGTTTTTCAGGGTATAACCAACTCCTTATGTCTCCCCCAGACCAGCTCAAAACTACTTTCCGTACCCCATTGGGCACCTACACTTATAAAAAGATGCCCTTTGGTCTCATAAACGCCGGTGCCACTTTTCAGAGAGCGATGGATATCACTTTTCGCGGCTTAATCAATCAATCTGTAGTAGTTTACCTAGATGACATCACTATCTTCTCAAAAAATAAAGGATATCATCTAGCTCATCTAAGATCTATTCTACAGCGATGTCATAAGTACGGCATTTCTTTAAATCCTAAAAAATCTGTCTTCGCAGTAGAACAAGGTAAGCTCCTCAGATTCATTGTATCAAATGAAGGGATGATTATCGACCCTGAAAGGACCAAATTCATTTCGAAACTCCCCCCTCCCTCATCAAAAAATTCCATGCAATCTTTCTTAGGACAGATAAACTTTGTTAGGAGATTTATCCCTAGCTTTTCAGAAATGGTGAGACCATTACAAAATTTAATAAAAAATGATGTACAGTACCATTGGGGACCTTTAGAAAGTCAGGCTTTAGATTCAATAAAAAAGGCTATAGTAGACGCTCCTTCTCTAATGAGACCTGATTTTTCACAAGACTTCACCCTCTACACGTTTTCCTCTGATCGGTCTTACACTGTTGTCCTAACTCAAAAGAATGTTGAAAACAACGAAGTCCCAATTGCCTTTATGAGCTCATCCTTCAAGGGAGCATAACTTAATTACCCAATAGTAGATTAGAAATATTATGTTGTTTTTAAAGTGGTAAAACACTTTTGATCTTATCTGTTGAAATCTAGGATGAAAATCATTGTCCCTTACCCTGCTGTCAGAAATTTGTTAGTATAGAAAGAACTAGGTGAAAAAAGGGCAAACTGGGTCACATCCTTACAAGAATATGACATAGAAATCACCCCAGCACAAATTGTTAGAGGCCAAGGTTTATGTAAGTTGGTTGTTGATTCAACTATAGGACAGCAAAATGAAACTGGTATGTTAATTCCAGATCAGCACTATCAAAATCAAATCTGGTGTGCACAAAACCTTACTAGTCCCTGGTACGATGACATCGAATTTTGTCTTATACATGGATCATCTCTCCATCACCTTGATCCCCAAAAAAGTAGAGCACTAAGATTAAAATATGCTTCTTTTCAGCTAATTAACGGTATTTTATTTTGCCAAAATTTCGATGGAATACTTATGCGTTGTCTTGAAAAAGATGAAGCAGAAAAAGTCTTATTGGAGTTACATGCAGGGGAAGCTGGTGGGAATTTTGGTGGAGACAACACCACCCACAAAGTATTAAGAGCAGGTTATTACTGGCCTACCCTTTTCCAATATGCTCATGCCTTATGCCGCACATGTGTAATTTGTCAAAAGGCATCTGGACGAATACAGAAACCAGGATTCCCATTGCAACCAGTTTCAATAGACTCCCTTTTTCAGCAGTGGGGCCTGGATATTATAGGTCCAATCAATCTGGAATCCTCGTAGTAGCATAAATACATCATAACATCCATATATTATTTCACCAGATGGTCCTAGGCTGCCCCATTAAAAGTTGTAAACACCAGTTAGGTAATATCCTTCCTGAATTCAAATATTATCACTCGTTTCGGTATTCCTGAATGCATAGTATTTGACAATGCTTCCTTTTTTTCGTCTCTTGAAATTTCTCTCTAGAAAAAGGAATAAAATTAAAGTACTCTGCCAACTATTACCCCCAAGGCAATGGTTTGGCAGAATCAACTAATAAAAACCCGATCAAAATCATCAAGAGAACGGTCTCCGAAAACCATAAAAACTAGCATAACACACTATTGAACGCGATCTGGGCTGACAGGGTAACTCCTAAAATCTCTATTGGTAATTCCCCCTTTTTTCTTGTTTCTGACAGGGAAGCGATTCTTCCACTACATGTCCTTCTTCCATCTCTGCAGTTATCGCAGAAAATGCAAGAAGAAGACTGTCCTCCCTTGGAGAGTCGGATTAATGCTTTGCTAAAGTTAGAGGAAGTAAGGGCTCAAGAAAAACAAAAATTGGATCAACATCAACTCATTGTTAAAAACTGGTTTGATTCCAATTCTGCCTCTGATAGAAATTTTGAGGTAGGCAACCTTGTCCTTAAGTGGGACAAACCTCATGAGGGAAAAGGAGAGAATACTAAGTTTCAAAACTTGTGGTTGGGACCATTTTTAATTGCTGAGAAACTGGGTCCCAGTTCCTTTCGCTTGCAGAATTTAGAGAGACAACCAGACACCTTCCCGGTGAATGGCCAAGCTCTCAAAAAGTACTTTACCTGATGACACTCCCATACACCCTTTGTAAATATTTTCTGTTTTGTTTTACTTGCTATTTGTTTTTCTTTTTTGGGTTGTTTTGGTTTTCATTTCTGCTTATCGGTCTTTCTTTTAAAACACACATGCCTGCACCACAGGTTAGCTCGAACAAAGAAAACATAAAACTTCCCCTCGAAAATAACTGTTGAAATTTGTCAAAACATCAATTGTTGTATTTCTCTGAAATTGTAGCCTTATTAAAGATGACTTTTTGTTTGAAAAGCGTTTTCTTGGTTTCAATCTGCAATTGGAAGTATTCATGACCATCTATAAAAATCTTTTTACGTTGTCCCTGTTATTTAAGAGAGAAACTCAACGATGTTTCCCTGTTCTTGAAAGTTGGTTCTATTAATGAACTATTTTTGGATCTTGATGAAGGACAACACAATTTTTTTTTAAGCTCTGTGACATAAAGACTGGAATTTTCAGCATCACCCCGCTCTATTGAATATTTTAAACAACGATAATATGAATAAACTCTTAGAGAGCTGTGGGAAGTGTTTGTAAACCCACCGGGACACTAAACAGGTCTGCTGGCAGTGGGTAAATGCATGCATGACACCAAGATAACTTCGTCAGGGTATTGAACAGGCCCGCTGGCAGCGAAGCAATGTCAGGTGAAATAAAATTCTCAGATATGGATTTCATTTTGGACTTAAAAGTCCTTCGTTCTGATCTGAAATTTCTTGACAAGATAAAGACGTCAGAGTGGGTTAATTGACATCCATGTTAAGGCTATGGATGCATGTTGGTAGCAACGGCCCTGTCAATAGTATTGGAGATTTTAACTTAACATTGTGGCTTTCTTTCTCCAAGTTTGTCACCAGTTTTCGTTTCTTTAAAAATAAAAATTATCTGAAACTAGACTGCGTTATGATTATTTGAGATGTTCAAATGGCTTTTCGGTTGTTCTTTGATTTGAAGTTTTTCAGATTTTTCTAACCTGAACTCGTTCGTGTAATAGAGATAACTGCTTCTCCCAGCATGTCGCCATTGTTGGCAGCAATAATATAGTTGTTATTTTTATAAAATGACCTATGTAAGATGCCTACACAGGGGCTATGAAATTTTATTACTCTTCGTGAGCAGTCTCCTAAACGACAGTTGTAAATCGTCACTTTTTACTTATCGTCTATTCATGCTTCATTTTCATGACTGAAAGCATGAAAACTTGTGACTGTAATTACCATTTTGTTTTAAACTTTCATTATAGGAAAATGGTTTATTTAATTTGTTATGGAGTTTGATTCCTTGCCATGAAGATATTACCCCGTTTTGGTTTTGACCCTTTCAACTCTAAGCATGTCTAAGAGATTGATAGTTTTAACAAACAAAATACCCCCACCATTTTATTTTTTTGTATTGGTTTTGGTTTGATCTTTCATCACATTTCTTTCACAAAACTTTTGATTATTCAATTTTTTCAAATTTACCCAAGTTTGTAATCAAACCATGATACACGCACTTATGTTTGTTTTGAGTACTTTGGTCCTAGCTCGTACTCAATACCAAGGTGGCATACGATGTACAGATTTCCATTACTTCTTAGGGTGGTCTCGGGTTTCACAAACCTCTTCGCATGCGTTTTGATTAAACACCCTTCCCATCGTATGAGTCATTACATCGTGTATTGTTAAGATCGGGGTTATGGCTCTATTTCATTATTTCAAACCCTACCTGTATGTTGTGCTTTGATTACCCTCCCGTCCAGTATGGCCCCTGTAGTAAGGATTGAACCAAACGGTATCCAAACCCTGCTCTCATACGACGATGCTAGGGAGGATTTGGAAAGAAATGGTTGGCATGTTTTCATCAAAAAGTTTCAGGGTTTTAATCCTTAGGTTTCCCAAGAGTTCTCTTTATCCTTTGATGGTTGTAGGGAAAAATTTGGTGATGTGCAATTGGAGGTAACCGAGGATTTCCTGAGTCAAGCCACATGATTTCCAGCGGTTGGTCAGAAATGGTTTAAAAACGTGAAAGTGGAGGAAGTCCCTTGGACCCTGTTGTTTACATCACGAAAAATAACCAGCTGTGATAGAGGTATGCCAATTTCATTCCCAAAAGCTCGGTGGCATGATTTATTTGTTGTGGTGAAACAATTTGTTACATGTGAGGGACAGTTCAAACTTGTATTTCTATATCATTCACGCCTTTTTATGAGTTTTATGGGTTTCCCTTTGAATATTCCATATTACCTACTCAGAAGTCTATATAAAATGGGGAAAAGATTTAAGGAACAGAGGTCAGACTCAAGTCTTTTTCATAACGGCCTGATTAAAATCATCCTCATACATCAGTTAGAGTCGCAAAATGACTGTTGGGATTCGTTTATTACACGAAATGGTTTTGGTAACCTTGGATTGGGAGAAGTAGACAAACTCATCGTTGAGGAAACCCTTTTCCACCCGACGGCATCTCTTCCACCTCCCCAGACTTGTGCCTCTTCCCCTAACAGCGAACCCTTGATCTATCCAAAGGTCATTCAACATGCTAGTAAACCGAATACACATTCAAATTACTATGTTAAAATTGCAAGGAAACCTACAGGAAAGAAGTTTAAAAGTAATGTTGATGTCAATTTCAAAAACAAAAGAGTTGGCGGGCTAATTTCTCGAAGTCTTCGAAATAATACAAGCTCTCATGCAGATGTGATTAGCATGATTGAGGTTAATGAAAGCTTAGACTCTGAAATTGACAAATTCCTTGCAGAGGAAGACCCTGTGTCTTTCGGGCCACACCCTAACCGACCCTATAAATTTGTCGATAATTTGCCTCCTTGCTTGCAAGACAATCCAGAGTTTCCTGGTGTCCAGCTCTGCAATAAATATACTATCCGTATGGAGGGTCCTCTGATCCATAATCTCATTCGTTCTGATGAAAATGCCACACAGTCATAGTGTGATTTCTTCCTATCATGGATCGACAGATACTATACTGATGTCCCATTTCTACAGTCACGAGTTAAGTTTTTAAAAGACCAGGTTGATGTTTTAACAAACGAAAACAACAGGCTTGAATCTATCATCCAAGGGAAGGATAAGCATTTGAAAACCACAGTTCAAGTGATTTTTAAAAATGTAGAGGTAGCTACAACCATCGTTAACTCCAAAGTTTTATGATACGATTGGATTTCATGATTAGAGGCATGATTTTTTTTAATTTAATAGCATGATTGTTTTCATTTTTAAGTTAGATTATGTGGTTTGTTAAATAAACTATTTTTATTATTAGATTAGCCTGTTTTATTTATTCAATAAAATGATATTTCATTTACTATTATAACTAGCTACATAATCACAAGATTATGTAGCCAGTTAAGAAAATTTGAATTGTCTAAATTAATGACAGAGAACATATCTGAGATCTTCCTATTTTCTCTTGCTTTCAGGATAATCCAGGAGCCCATGATTTCAAATATGATATGAGGCACTTTTAATATCTCCCAGTCATATCTATTTTGTATTTTGAATAATAGAAATAGATTGTTGTTAGTTTTTGGATATTTAGTAAAATCAGGGTCGTTGCATCCCCCTTATTTTTTGAAACAAATTTGATCTCAGGAACAGAAACAATTATGTTTCCTGAGACCTTTATAAACCTTTTATTTTGTAAACATTGGATCATCTCGGTCTGGGGCAAGAGTATGGGCATTTTATCATAGACTTGAATGGAACAGAATGCACGTTACAGCTTTAGCTTTTCTGCATGATGTTTTGATTCAAGTTATGTTTATTTCGATTTGATAATAGATGGTGATTGCTTTCGTCGTCATGATTTATTGCAAGTTGATATGATTCATTTTTATATGCTATCCATATCTTATGTTTCAGATACAATACACAGTGATCATCT
>SNQJ01S0086740.1:40462-52637 GCA_010110895.2 Picea sitchensis
CCAACCTTAACGTCACTAGTTGACGTGGTGTCACCATCATGTCTAGCAAGGGCCAATGACGTGGATGACCACATTTCTAAGACCTTGGGAATACCAAGGAAATCCCTCAGAAAGTGGTCACCCTTACAAAGACTGCAATGGAATTTGGGTTTCAGATTCTTTGTTTTAATCTTATCGACCTCATCAACACTCCCAATACTATTAACTATAGCTAGTTGCTTGGATCCAACATCTGATGTAGTTGGAGGCTTGGTCCCTTTCTGGTTCTTCTTCTTCTCTTTACGTTCCTTCTTCTTCTTATCAACTTGGATACTCTCTTTAGAACTTTCACTAGGCGAAAAAGGAGAACTGAAAGAAGACATGACGAGTGAAGAAGGAGAAAGGTTGACATGAGGTTGATGTGTGGGTGGTGTGCTTACATCTGAAGCACCTGCATTCGAGATCACCAGAGTGGAAAACAACCATACTGGTAACCCAATTGTGAGACTTGGAAGGCTCAAAGTAGTGATGAAAAGAGGAACAACGTTTCTGTAAGAAGGAAAAACAAAGGATTCCCCTGGCAAAGGGGTTCCTTCATTGGTCATTCCGGAAACTGACGCCATAAAAATAAATATCCAACCTAGATTTTGCTAGGGAGAACAAACAACACACGCTAAAAATCTAGTAAGCAAGAAAGAAAACAAAACCTTCTCCTAATGAGCACACTAGTTAGTGATGAAATCCAACATCGCGGGAGCAAAGTAAGAAGGGGTTGAGATAGAGCGGGTGGAAAATTTACATTGACGACTTGCATAATGGACTTACACCCTAGTGCAAGCTCCCACACATAATCATGGGTATACCCTCCAAGGAGCTCGAGTGAGTCTGGTCAATGTAGATTCTAGGTACCATGAAGACTTTCCCCTCCACAGTCACCTTGTGTAAAGACCCTAAAAAGATAGGCCACTACAGTTACCAACTACAACAGTGATGCCTAGGGAAACAATCGACAGTCTAATCCACGCACAAGTGAAGGGTATCTAKCCYGAAATAAACTTGAAAGGCTTCCACTCATCATTGTGGTTATACCTTCAARTGAYGCCCATAATAYGCACAATCTCTACACCAAGACCAACAAAGCAGGGTGAGTAACTCTRCTAGTCTCAATGCGACCTCAGGTTTGACCCTTGTGTGAGAAGGGCTTCCCAGGACAAAATGTAGMAATTGGATTTCACCGCTCCCTAACACAAGATCCTATGTTTGTTTGCAKCTTTKGAAAGTTATCTTTCACACCTATTCCAAATCCCTACAACTAATCTAATGTAGGTTTGCTACCAGAAAATGTAAAAATGTCTAATCAATTTTAGTTTAGCACTTGATTTTTAAGGCTGTTGTTACTCAAAAGGAAAATGGCGTGGACAATATGGTGTTTTGACCGAATCAAAATTTATGAAAAGAGATTAATATGCAATCTTTTCATTTCGATGAAAGATATGCTACGAGAAGGAGAAAACTTTCATCATTCCAGATGCACAATGTCCCAAAATGCCAAAAACATGCAATTCCGCTACTTCAAATGCAAGCTAGTTTCACTACCCAAAAGAAAGAATGAAATTATCTTCTTTGTTTGATTATGATGTATGCATAAAGTAAATACAAAACATTCAATGCTCCACTACTTTCAATCAGGAGAAAGAGTCCTATGCAGATGAAAAAGACACGAAGCAAAAGGGGTACAAACAAAGCATGCACTCAAGGAAATGAGGTATGAAAGGAAACAAGTAGAAACTTGTTCTAAAAATAAAGAACACCATCAAGGATTCTACAACCAATCAAGCATTCAAGGAACACAAATAAAATGCAAAGAAGAGTCCAAGAAAAGTTAGGGAGAAAGAGAAATCACTCAAAACTGTCCTGACAAAAAGCATCTGGAAAAGGCAATTTCACATTTCTGAATTTTTTTTCAAGCTCCAATCAATACAATAGGGAGTGATAAGCATAAAAAAACATCAAAAACCAATCCAAAAAACTTCACAAACCAACCATAGACTCTGGGTAAAGATCACTGCAATAAAGGCTGCAAAAGACTAAGCAGACGAAGGAAAAAACTCTTAAAAAAAAGACTAGCGCTCCCTGAGAAGGGTACACAAAGTGTTGAAAATATCCCTAATACACTGTAGGGGAGCACGGGCACTCTGGTATGGCCTACAAGGGGGCGTTGTTCGTCCCAGAAAGTCAGAAAAAGAGCCAAAAACCATGCAAAAACTCACCCAGAATGCATGAAAATTGGTGAAATTTCTAGTGAAGGTAGGAAAAGGTTAATGGATGATGAACAACCAGGAATTTCTTGGGAAAATGACCTTAAATATCAAATGGAATAGTGAATATATCTTTGAATTCCTTACAACAACGTTCGTACAATCAGATAAAGGAGAAAGCAGTAAATCGACTCCAAATCTCGAAAGAAGAAGAGTGACTCAAAGTAAAGAAGAAAGAGATGTCACAAGCCCGAACAAAGAATCATGAATTCTTAGAAATAAAGTTTTAGGAGGCCAAAACAAAGACACACTGGGATGGTGATAACCCTGAGCAGAAGAAGCAACAATAATTAGACTCTCAGATCAACTCCTAAAAGAGTTTTGAGCAGGAAAACACTAGCGCTCTGGTGTCAAGGGCACCAGAAAGTTGCAATGCTATGTGGAAGCCTGCAAGCAAGTGTTAGCACTCTGGTAGTAGAATTAGGGGAGCACTGGCCTCTCAGAGCTCAAAAACTTGCCCAGAAATCAACAAAAACTCAAGAAAATCCAAAAATTCAGTGTGTATGGGATGAATCAAAAGCCAAAAACACATCTAAGAATCAAAAACATAGTATGAAGAACATGTAAAGGTGAGAAAAGGAAAAAAACAAGACCAAGGAAGGAAACCAAAACTGAAAGCTTCCCTCCCCAGTGGATTTGCCAATTTTTGTTACAGAGAAATCCCCCTGCGGACAAGTGGATTCCCTCTTGGGCTTTAGACTCCTAAGACCAAGACAAAAAGGTCGCTAACATTGGTCATTGACATCCTTTTAAACCTAGCTAAACTAATGCATAGAGAAGAGGAGGAAAGGTGTACCTTTTTAATGATGTTCGTTCTTGCACAGTTTGAGTTGAGCTTTGATCCCCAAGCTCCTTGATAAGTCCTGCAAAACAAACAAATATAGAACAAGATTCCTATTCTCCTAAGATTAGCTTTAAACCAGATCTATCTAATAGAGACAAGTTCATGTAGAAGAAACACAACCTTGAAAGAAACAGGCCAAGCACATATGTATATTAATGAGAACAACACATAATACTTATAGACCTTTGATGAAGGTGTAGCAGCCTCTCCTAGCTCTCCTTGTCCAACCATTTGCTCAAGTAATCCACACAAAATGATGATGCTTCAATGATATCTCCCTTATGAGATCATAAGTTTGATGCTTGCAATGTCTCTCCTTCCTTATGAGATCATAAGTTAGGTTCTTCTCATTTTCTCTATATCCTCTTTCACCATGAGAAGGCCTCCTTATATAATATTGTAGAGACCTAACCACCTTAGAGATTCTTGGGATAGGTTGAGGATCCTTCTCCATCATTTGTGGATCCTCCCTAAGATGTAGCCTTGACCTCAGATTCGAATCCAACCAACTCTAGAGATGAGGGGGATTTATCCTTGATTTTCCTCAACAACCCAAAATTTTCCAAAACAAGCTAGCACTCCCCCAAAAGGGTGCATAGAGAGTTGCAAAGCTCACCCAAAGAAGGCCAGGGAGCACTGGCACTCCCTGAAAGTGGGTAGGGGAGTGCTGCCCTCCAAAATCCATTTTTGAGTGGTCTATTCCATGGTAAATGTTTTGTACTCTTCATCATATGATTTCTTCTTCTAAAACCAGTCTTTGAGGGTGTCTTAAGTGTCCCTGTGATTTTGTTAGAGACACGACATAGGCGATATGGTAGTATGATGTTTGCAACACTTGTGGTCAAGATGTGACACTTGCGATACTTGTAATGACAACACTTGTGACACTATTGACGTGAGTAATTTTGATGTGTAACATCTTCAGCATGTAAAGAGTTGAGTGACAGAAGCACCCACACAAATGAAGGCCTCGTTGAGGATTCGGAGTTAAAGAAGCTAGAGCCTCATCTATGGGAGGCACAACAACAAGCATTTTCATTATAGGCGCAGATGAAGCTGCTCACAACAGTAGAAAGGATGAAGAGATCCCAAGAGCAATGCATAGTACAACAACAGATCACTGCCCTCTAGGGTAAGGTAATTGAAGTAATGCAGAAGCTACAACCACTGCAGGATGAAGATTGCAAGGTGTTCAAGGAGATCTATGGACATGGATCACAGTTAGATCAAGTAGTTGCAACTGTAGAACAGGGCCTGGAAGGGCCTATTACAGAGCCGACATTCCAAGAGCTCACTGAGCAGGAGGCTAAGGTGAGGCAACAAGTCAAAGAAGCTTGAGTTAAGCTCGAGGATTTTGAGGTAGCATTGTCCAGACCTAAGTGACTTGGGATGAGTCACATGTGAGTGTTGGGGGCCTATTGGCCCTCGACCAATTTTTGAGGAAAATTTGGTCATTTTTGGTCCAATTTTGGACTTTGACACGCTGGTCGAAGTAGGAGTGCCCGACGGAGCTGAGATCGCAGATCTCACCTAATTTTAGGGTTAGGGTTTTGTAATGGATTTATGGGATGTCAGCCCATGGTTTTTCCCCTTGTTTAGGGCTTATTTTAAGGGTTTGTAAAGTATAAATAAAGAGGAATGTATTGTAGAAGTGACAACTAAGTAGTTCTGTGTGAAACAATAGTGCTTTGTGCGAAGGAATGTATGTCGTTGAGGCTTTGTGCTTGACTGTGATTTTGTAACAGGTGCTAAGTGTTGTGATAAGAGATTATGGCTTTGTGCATGTGACCTAGTTTTAGAAGGTAAAGAAGGAGGATCTAGTTCTTATTGCGTAGATATCATGTCTTGTGCGAAGTTCGACTTCGTGGCTTAGTGCACAGGAGTGACTAAATGTAATATTTTGGCGAATAATAAAGAGGCAAAGTGGTTTGTGGACGTATCCCCACCCTAGGGTGAACCACGTATATCTGGTGTCTCATGATTTTCTTTGTGTAGTGTCTTTTTTTTCATGCATTTTCTTAGTGCTTTGATTATGATGTGTAATGAATGTTTTATTGCTGAAGTATTTTAGTTATGATTAAGGGTAAATGAATGCTAGATATAACTCACAGTGCTAGGTGCTTAGGGTGCATAATCACTTATTTTTATTGCGCTCATCGACTATCTTTGATTATCATCTGCGATGTTGATAAGGTTAATAAACTAATGCATGTTCACTTCCTAAGCGTTAACATAATATTCTACGAAGTGCTCTTATCACAAATTTGTGTCCCAACTTGGTTACAGACACCTGTGTCCTGTAACCCCCCCTGCTTCTACCTTAGGTGAGACTTCACCTACTTTGCAGATGTTGTACTTGTCGAAAGGGCCGGTAGTCGGGGTTTTGTTGGTGCGCTATTAAGCGTTGAACTCTGGGTCTGCCCCTATGCCAACAATGTTAAAGTATGAACTTTCATTGTGTTGATTCAAAATCGATGATGCATTCTCTTTGATTCACTTCACCTCACACACGTCTCAGATATAGTTCGAGTGATACTTCCTTCCCTTGCAGAAGGTTGAATATGCTAACGCTTCTAGACTAGAGTGGTATCTTTGTTGGAAACCTTTGAGAACCACAGTCTCTAATTTTGCACCAACAAATGGTTTTGTTGTTTGGATTGTATTTAACGTGAGTTTTTAGAGGATTCCACATCACATATTTAAGTCTAATATTGAGAATTGGTGGGAAAGAAGGTGTAATTATTTTATACAACAAGAAGCTGAGTTATGGTGAAAAATATTGATGCTTGTGAAGAGCATTGTTTTTTATTCAAAACCTGCAAGTGACCAGTATGATATCTTTTAGATATGATTCCATAAAGAAGTGTTTCAATGGTTAGACTAGTTCCAAGAAGTGTCAGAATATAAATATTGAATCAAGAGAAGATATAATTGGACTACTGAGCGTTTAGAAGTTCTTCACCAGCTAGACCATTTGATTTCTAGAGATGTGGATTTCTAGGTGCAAACCACCTTGGAAGGATATATTATTGAATTTTCCGCAGAGAACCACCATTATTTTTCAAAATCAGAAGTTGTATTCAAAGAAATATCCCAAGGAATATTGTTGTGGGAAATCCCTCGTTGGATTAAAATGTTTCTAGCAAAGGAGGGGATGTTACCTATTCCAGTTGACATGGAAGAGTAAACCTTTGTGAATGAGGGGTAGGTGATTCAATCGAGGGTTCATGGGATAGGTTTCGAACATTCTTGAAGTATGGGGGTTTGTCGATCCAATATTTCCATAGATGAATGATCTTAGAGGAGGGTTTTTGTGATCGAAAAGAGGTGGTGAAAACAAAAGAGAAAATTTATGAAGAATCTTGATCAGTCACGGAAGGATATCAAATTCAAGGGTAGCTATAGAAGAGAGTTAGAGAAGTTACGAGTTATAGATACACAGAATATTTTCCAACTGATTTTTACACAAGCAATTTGGAGAAATAGGTGAAATCTCTAAAGGAAGCGAACGGGAGGAAGAAAATTTGAAAGAAAAAATAAGGATAGGTGCCACCCCTGAAGAAGAAGACTCAGTTGGAATCCCTAAACAAGTTGTGGGAGAATCATATCCTATGACGCTAGAAGATGTTGAATCACATCACAAAATTTATATGGTACTACATACTCATGCAACCCCCTAGGTTAAATAATTACATTTTGGAGGCAAAGGAACCAACCTCGAATCACCTAGTCCCTGATCTCTATCTACAAATTTGGTCAAATTTTGTACTAAATTTTTTACTAATTTATGTCATTTCTAATCCTTATAATCTAGAAATTTCAAGTAGTAGTAGCATAAGCGAGGCAAGTTCTTTATTCATATCAGAACTAGGACATTCACGGTTTATTTTTATAGGATCTCCAAGTTCTCTAATGGCAAGTCAACATGCAGGCCCCCTCACCCGATACCCATAATGTTTAGGTAAAGGGGATGAGGATGTCAAAAAACACTGGTTTCTATGTGAATCCATATGGAGGTCTCGTGGAACATAGATTCCAACAACCTGTTTGAGTTTCAAACCACCTTGAGAGGAGGAGCTTTAAAATGTTACATGAAATCCATTAAACCAGGGAATCCTCAAGGACATGTTTTCACTCTTTCTCAAGTAAAGAAAAGGTTTATAGTCGAATTATGCTTATTACAGTCAGAGAAACATGCTCTCTCTGAGTTGGAGGAGATAAAACAGAAAGACAATGAGTCTTCATGGGAGTATAACCAAAGATTTAAGGATGTGATAGGGAAATTGGAAAACCCAATCCATGAAGACCACCAGTGAGAATGGTTTATACAAGGGATTTTACCATTGACCCAGATTCCATTAAACCAACAAAGTATCGCTACATTGGGGGAATCCATAGAACAAGCCATCAATATCAATTCTATGGAAGGCTATCCTAGCAGCTTGCAGGAGATGCGACCACCTGATGATCATAATATCTCACAACTTCAAGGCCATATTGTTGCATTAACCGACAAGATTCAAGAGTTTACCCTCCCTAGAATAGGTCGACCACAAGTATGGTGTACTAGATGCTACAGTGAGGTTCATATAGCGATGAAATGTCCCAGACTGAGGGGTGTAGGACCCCCTCCACACCCGATGGCACCTCCACCAGTAGGACCATTGAGAGGGGTTGCGCAAGTTGTCGCTATAGAACCATTTCATGGCTTTATGGAATATAATGTCTTCCCAAATCATCAGGGAGGCAAGAGTAATGAATATTGTGAAATTTGTAGAAGCCATGTCCACTTCCCTAGGAATTACCCGATACTACAAAAGTACACCCCTATTTTGAATCAAATATACTGTGAATTATGTGGGTCACCTACTCACACTACCAAACAATGTCATTCTCTAGATTCTCTTGTAGATATATTGGATCGGTCTGCATTTAGGGTCGACAAAGATCTTCAAGGGTTTGGAGGAGGTCATAGAGGCGGGGGAGGATTAAGGTGGATGGATTCGTGGTAGAGGACCAGTTCATTATTACAGCTGTGACGAACAAGGACACCTTGCTAGAGACTATCCTATTCTAAGAAGACCCTTGTTCAGACACTACAAAAATAACACCCATGCCACCGAGGATTTCCTAGAATTGATCATGAAATGGTAATATCGTGCCAGGAAATGAGGCACTAATTTGATAAATTATGAGCCCCTACCTATCACTAAAGAAAAAAAATCCTATTATTGACATTATTACTAGAGGAGGAACATTAATTTGACTGGTTCTAATGTTGAAAACCCTACTCAAAGTAATATTTAGAAAGTGGTACTAGTGGATACTACGTATGATCCCACAATGCAGAAGGAGTTATTCCAGAACATAGTATAATTTTTTCGACAAACGTCTAAACTTATAATGCCAATAGTTGTAGAACCAAGAATTGAGCTTCAACTAAGAGTCGTGAAAAATATGCTTGCACCGAAGGAACTTCCAGTGAAATCACAAAGGACTATTTATTTATGGTTCCAACTATTTTTTGATATTTCAGATGACGAACAACTCACTAAGAAGTTGCAGAACGTGCTTAAGGGGACTTTCTTGCTAATATTTTGGAGATAAATACAAGTAGGATACAGAGGAGGAACTGGATATCTAGAAGATAATTTAGACTAAATCTATGAAATTAGCGATGTTATGTTAGACTTATGCTCGGATGTCAACATACTACCAAAGAATACTTGGGAAGCAATGGGAAAGGCCAAGCTCATCTACTCACCTATTTAGTTGTGGGTGGAAAATCAGTACTGTATATATCATGTTGGGAGGATGAAAAACATTGAAGTGGACTTAGCTGGCATTAAAACAATAGCATACTTCGAGGACATAGAAATAATGGGGGAGAAGGATTTGTACCMTGCTYTATTGGGTATTGAATGGGMATAYGAGAATTAAGTTGTTATAKATATCAAGAATGAAATTGTGATCTTTGAAGCAGATGGTATGAAAGTAACCCAACCTCTAGACCCATACCAAGGCCCTCGATATACTGATCCAATTGAGGAAAATATTGAACAAGATGTCGTAGATCAACTCTACACTTTGACTACAACAAAATGGGAAGACTACATTAACCATACAATAGATGAATCAGTAAGTTGGTGGAGCATTCAGTTTACAAGTGAATATTCAAAGGTATCTTTTGAGAATTTTAAACAACGAAGGTATGAAAACTTTTCATGAATTTGTGCAAATATCAGAGCAACTAGGTGGTTTGGAAGAGAGATTAGAAAAAACCTTGTTTATGATGGAACTTCATACTTACACAACTTTCTTGTTGATCGGGAGGATAAGTTTGATCTAGAGAAAAGGATACTTGTACTTGATATTGCATTAAAATCATCTCTATATAGGTGGTGGACCACTCATAAGGGAGCTATGACATCTTGGGATGAGGTAAAACTTGCTATGCAATACCACTTTATCCTTCCTTCACAAATCGAAAAGTTGAGTAAGGATCATAATATGAAGCATCAACTGTTTACTCTAGAATCCTATTATGGTTCCTCTGATTTCTCCTTTTCGGGTAAGTCTCCTAAAATCACCATAGTGATGCAAAAAATTAAGAAAAAATTATTTACTAATGAATTTAATTCCATATATCCACCCATAATCTGTCTTGAACATGAATACCTACCTCATAATATTATTTATCCATCCTCTATATGAATACACATGGCCTTTAATAAGGTTGATATAGACCCAAAAGATCCCTAAGACCTATATGACCTTAGGAATTTGACATTTAAAGAATATGAAGGCATTAGAGTTATTAAAGACACTATTTCAGATGATTTTAGTAGCTCCTATACCAAATCCATGAAGTTATGGAAAATAAACATAGGGAGTGAGGAACACCCTAAGCTAGCATCTAGAGGGGATTATTGGGATGAATAGACCGTGACAAAGATACAAGATCTGTTGCGGGAATATGAGGGCCTATTCCCTACAAGATTTTAAGAATTAAAAGGGATTAAGGGAGATTTAGGGGAGATGAAAATTGAGCTAAGACCTGACTCAAAACTGGTCAAACATAGGCCCTATCACCTGAATCCTAGAGTCAAAGAGAAATTAAAGAGGTAGATTGATAGAATGTTAGCAGTTGGGATAATTTTTCCGATGGATGAGGCTGAAGAGATTATCCCTATTGGAATCTAAAGAAAGAAGGGTATGGATGATATATGAGTCTGTGTGGATGACAGGAGTTTAAATTCAGCCTATGTCCATGACCTATTTCCTACTCCCTTTAGTGATGAAGTCTTGGACCAAGTGGCGGGGAATGAAGCCTATTCGCCTATAGAAGGTTTTTCTGGCTATCACCAGGTTATAATTGTTGAAGAGGACAAGAAAAATACTACCTTCACTACCGAGTGGGGATCATTTTCCTTTCATGTTATGCCTTTTGGGCTCAAGAATTCCCCAATGGTGTTCTCTCGAATAGTGATTGCAACATTATGTGATTTCATTCACAAGTTGTTTGAAGTCTATATGGATTATTGGATTATGTATAGCCTATTAAAGGAGCATATAAGTCTGTTACAACTGATTTTTTATCACTGTAGACAACTACATATTTCCATAAACCTAAAAAAATGTATTTTTTGTGTACCATTTGGCAATCTTCTAGGACATATATTTTGCAGGGAAGGAGTGTTGGTGGATCTTGTAAAAGTTTTAGTAATATTGAATATGCTTCCCCCTACAACTGCCAAATAGTTGTGGTCAATGTTAATTTTCACGAGCTATTATCACAAGTTTATCATAAATTACATAATCATAGTTGCCCCATTGGAAAAGTTGTTAAAGAAATCTGAGGCTTTTAGTTGGACGCCAGAATGTGATCAAGCCTTTGATACCCTCAAATAGAAGTTAAGTCTTGCTACTATTCTCATTTATCCAAATTGGCAAGTAGAATTCCATGTGCACATTTATGCTTATGGCATTGCTTTGGAGGCTATCCTTGTGCAACCTGGGGATGGAACTTGCAGGGATGATTTTAGGGGCTAAATTTCGCTCATGGGCTATTTTTCCATGGTTTTTCCCAAAAAAAGATTCGATATTCTAAAAATGATTCGCTCAAATTATATAGGATAAAATTATTTAAAATTAAAAATCGCAAAAGTTTATAAAAACTATATAAAATCCTTAGAAATTTGAATATTTTTACAAAAATCTCGCCAAACATTTATAGTTGGCATATGAAGGATTAGTAATATTCGCCAAGGTTTCTACAATTTGAAATAAATTTCCATTCTTAAAATCATCCCTAGATGGAAACCTAGATTATCCTGTATACTTTTCCAATAGAAATATTTCTCAGGTTGAGCACAACTATACTACCACTGAAAGGGAAGGTTTGGAAATTGTTTATGCTTTGAAAAAGTTTAGACATTATTTACTAGGAAGTCACTTTAAATTCTTTACTGATCACTCTGCTTTGAAATATCTTGTTAATAATCCTTTGTTAGAAGGAAGAATTTGCATATGGTTACTATTGTTTTAGGAATCTTCTTTTGAGGTTATTGTTAATCTCGACAAATTAAATGTGGGTCCGAACCATTTGTTTAGACTAGAATCATGAGAGAGTGGTGGAGCTATAGATTATCATCTCCCAGATGCAACTCTTTTAAAGGTTGAAGTTATTCCTGATTACTTGTCTGACATTGCTTTATTTATGAACACGAGTGCCTACCCTAAAGGTTATTCCACAACTCAAAAGTGACACCTAGTGCTTCATCCAACAAACTATCAATTGATTGTCGGTCTGTTGTACAAGATAGGACTAGACAATATCCTTACACGATGTGTACTAGACCTTGAAAGAACTATTATTTTATGGGGGTGTCACAGTGGTGTTGCAAGAGGAAATGTAGGAGGAAAGGAAATTGCCCGGAAAACATTACAAGAAATATTATGGTGGCCAAAAATGTTCATGGATGCTAAAGCTTATGCTAGGGAATTTGATGTTTTTCATGTTAGAAAAAAAAGA
>SNQJ01S0086740.1:64842-84710 GCA_010110895.2 Picea sitchensis
AAGTAATCTTATTTTCTGTACATTATCATTCTTGGGAGCTCTAACTTCTCTTGAGGCTACAACCTCTTTTTTACAAGCCGCAACTTGCTGAGAGCACCAACTCTCTGGTTTCTCTAGCACCCGCTAGAAGGAAGCACCAACTCCCTGGTTTCTCTAGCACCCACTAGAAGGAAGCACCAACTACCTGAGTGTTATAGCACCAACTGGATGGAAGCACAAACTTCCAATTACCTAGCCACCAGCCTGTATAAAAGAGAATGATATTTCTCCCTTGCACCACCCTGCCACCCTAGTTTTTCTGGCTGCAACCAGATGGAAGCTACAACTCCCTGTGTTCAAGAACCCACTTGAAACTATGAGGAAAATTGTCCTCCCTAGCACCTCCCTACCACCCTGAATATAAAATATTTGTTCCTGAAACTTATTAAAGTGATACAGTGTTTTTCAAAAGGATTACCAGTCTCATCATTGTTCTGTTGCACTGCTCTGCTCTGCCTGCATCAGTGTCTTCCTGCTCACACCTCCTTGAGATTTCTGTTCTTTTTCTCTATCTCTGAATGCACACCTCAGCTTTCTCTTCCTCTCTCAGATAATCATTTCTTCTCTATCTCTTTATTATGTGCTTTATGCTCTGTGAATTATTTCCATTCAATGCACTACGCCTCTTCTATGTGTTTTAGCTCTTGCACATAGAATGATTCTACCCGCATGAATAACTCTCAATAGAAGAAGCCATATATTCTTTGTTCTATGCATATTTATCATGCTAAGTCCTCTTCCAGGGCATGCACTCAACTCTTCTTCCTCTCCGACGATCATCCTGAGTCTGTTCTTCATCAGTGGTCATTATCCTGAGATTCTTCGACTTCTTTGGTAGTTACAGTCTTCGACGCATTTCCATCTATCAATTGTCTAAATGATGAATCTTCACTTGACTGGAAGTTACCTCGAGACTCTTCGACTCCTCTGGCAGTCACCCTACAGCTCCTCAAATTATCTGGCAGATGTAATCATTTCATTCTGGCAATTACTGAGAAAGCTTCCACGCATTCATCCCTTTGGCACATTTTCCCTTTATGAGAAATATACACAGTGGGTGCTAGATTTTCTGGCTAAGCCCCTTCCTTTAACATGACCACCGATAGTGAATAGGGAACAATCACTTCATGACTTCATGTTTCGAGTCATCTATCATGAGTCACCTCGACTCTCCTAACTCTCGATCTCTGGACTCCTAAGTGGAACCTAGCAACGTGATATATCCTCCCTCGATATGACCTTGGGCGATGAGCTCATGTGACCATGATATTGCAGGTGTGTCCAAAGGTGCTTTTAGACCAAAATTATTTTCACCCCACAATTCACGACAAGAAGCTCCATCATTATCAGACATTCCAGGCTCCAGTACTGCAACTTCTCAAAAATGGCCACTCCCACCATTAGATTCAGATGAAGAACAATAAGAGGTTTTTCCCTAACCTAGGCCACCTCCCTTTCTCAATATCCTGGATGATTCCACTATTTTAGTTAAGGAATTAAACGAGGTTTTAATTGCGTCCTTGTATCCTAAGAAGAAATTGATTGATTCTCCTTCCAAAGGCACCATCGAGACTATTGTCATTGATGTTACTCCCATTTCCTCCTAGTCACCTCCAACTCGTACTGCCCCACCCACTCCATCCTCTATCCCCATTCTCATCATTGATGAACCCCTCATTATTCCCAATTCCACCCCTATAGTTTAGGTCTCTATGAGCCAACCCCCCTGGATAATTCATCGAAACTCCATCATTTTTCCTCTATCGACTACTCAGTCTCTTGTCACCATTGTTGCAACCCAGTCTAGCGACCCCTTTGTTTCACTTGCTGCAACCAAAGTTCCCAATACATCTGGTTTTCCCCTATTTCCACAAGTTCCAACCCCATTGGACACCCTACCTGAAACGAAACCCCCCTCATAGCCTAAGAGAGAGATAGAAGTCTAGGACCCACTAGTTCAGGATCCACTTAAATATACTATGGATGTACTATAGGACACTCATTCCATACATAGCATGATTTCTGTAAAGGACCATGTGGAACCCCTTTTGCATGATCCCCAAAATTCTTGTGGCATCCTATAAATCTTCTTGGAATGTGATGACATGATTAGAATGATACCCCCAAAATCTCAAGACAGAGTTTCCCATAGCCTCCATGCTATGTTGGCTAGTCTTGATAGTGTTGGGACCCCTAGCAAGTTGGAATGCTCTGTCTCCAGTGGACAACCACTTGTGTCACAATTTCATATGCCTCCAACATCTACCAATGGAGAGATAAATTCTCGGCCTACACCATAGTCGTTGACCTTCACAAGGGATTCCATTTATAAACTAGAACATAGAATCATTGCAGTTGAGAGTACGAATGGGGAGCTCCAACAACAAGCACAACAATTACAAGATGTCGCTTATATCGCAGAATTTAAGCATGGATTGTGTGTGAAAGATGAAGCCACCATTGTGGTTGTATGAGACAAAGTTTCTCAAGTATGTCCCACTTTTCGAGAGGTTGTTCCTAAACTTCCAGAAGATATCTCTCTAGTTGAGCCTTCATAGNGCCCATTTTAAACTCTTTACAAAACACTCAATGATGATCACAATCATGCAGGGAGGTAAGCAATAGAATATTCAACATCAATCACACACATGAAATATACAGAGACAGATATTTCATGAGGAAACCCATAAAGGGAAAAAACTCTTCTTCTTGATATGATAAGTAATCTTATTTTCTGTACATTATCATTCTTGGGAGCTCTAACTTCTCTTGAGGCTACAACCTCTTTTTTACAAGCCGCAACTTGCTGAGAGCACCAACTCTCTGGTTTCTCTAGCACCCGCTAGAAGGAAGCACCAACTCTCTGGTTTCTCTAGCACCCACTAGAAGGAAGCACCAACTACCTGAGTGTTCTAGCACCAACTGGATGGAAGCACCAACTTCCAATTACCCAGCCACCAGCCTGTATAAAAGAGAATGATATTTCTCCCTTGCACCACCCTGCCACCCTAGTTTTTCTGGCTGCAACCAGATGGAAGCTACAACTCCCTGTGTTCAAGAACCCACTTGAAACTCTGAGGAAAATTGTCCTCCCTAGCACCTCCCTACCACCCTGAATATAAAATCTTTGTTCCTAAAACTTATTAAAGTGATACAGTGTTTTTCAAAAGGATTACCAGTCTCATCATTGTTCTATTGCACTGCTTTGCTCTGCCTGCATCAGTGTCTTCCTGCTCACACCTCCTTGAGCTTTCTGTTCTTTTGCTCTGTCTCTGAATGCACACCTCAGCTTTCTCTTCCTCTCTCAGATAATCATTTCTTCTATATCTCTTTATTCTGTGCTTTATGCTCTGTGAATTATTTCCATTCAATGCACTACGCCTCTTCTGTGTGTTTTAGCTCTTGCACATAGCATGATTCTACCTGCATGAATAACTCTCAATAGAAGAAGCCATATATTCTTTGTTCTATGCATATTTATCATGCTAATTCCTCTTCCAGGGCATGCACTCAACTCTTCTTCCTCTCCGACGATCATCCTGAGTTTGTTCTTCATCAGTGGTCATTATCCTGAGATTCTTCGACTTCTTTGGTAGTTACAGTCTTCGACGCATTTCCATATATCAATTGTCTAAATGATGAATCTTCACTTGAATGGAAGTTACCTCGAGACTCTTCGGCTCCTCTGGCAGTCACCCTACAGCTCCTCAAATTATCTGGCAGATGTAATCATTTCATTCTGGCAATTACTGAGAAAGCTTCCACGCATTCATCCCTTTGGCGCATTTTCCCTTTATGAGAAATATACACAGTGGGTGCTAGCTTTTCTGGCTAAGCCCCTTCCTTTCACATGACCACCGATAGTGACTAGGGAACAATCACTTCAGGACTTCGTGTTTCGAGTCATCTATCGTGAGTCACCTCGACTCTCCTAACTCTCGATCTCTGGACTCCTAAGTGGAACCTAGCAACGTGCTATCTCCTCCCTCGATATGACCTTGGGCGATGAGCTCACGTGACCATGATATTGCAGGTGTGTCCAAAGGTGCTTTTAGACCAAAATTATTTTCACCCCACAATTCACTACGAGCCTCCATGTGTCCTTTCTCCTAAACCGTGGCTTCAATTGTGGCCCGCTCACAAAACATTAAGAATTGAGCATGTTCTCTCCCGACAATGGAGCATGACTGTCGATCTCACAATCTTGATGGTGCTCCTAAACGAATGGTTCATATCTATCCTCTCAAGTCTACGGACCAGATCTCACCTTCCTACATCAACGACTGATATTACTTTGTGATCCGGGCTCTGGGAGTTTCAAATCTCAAACCATGTTGTTGTTGACTGGATATCCTCCGAAATGGAAGATATGTTGACATCTATCCTCTACAATCAATGGATCTACCTTATTTCCTTTGTCCATGTGTGATCCTTAGTCTCAACAATCATGTGACATGTGGCCCTCCAAACCAACATACGAGATTGATTTTACCTTTCGGGCTTTGGGAGTTTCGACTCTCAAACTCAACTTGCTCCCGAAGATTTTCACCCAGAGTCCACGATTCAATGATGCGTGTCCCTTTTGGATTGACGGTCACAATCCCTTCGGCTATTCAGGGTTCAGAATCTCAACTTTCCAACCTTTCAACCTTCCTTTGCTTTTCCCCGAAAGCTGACAATCTACTGATGCGTGTCCATTTAGGATCAACGGTCATGATCTTTTATAGTATTCAGGGTTCAAAATTCTCAAGTCTCAACAAGAAATCCTTAAGTGATATTTATCTGAAATCTCAGATCAGCTGACACATACTCCCCTTGATGATCAACAGTCGATATTTGTCTTTGGCGATTTTCACGTTCTCCCTATCCACAAAACTTCCAAAGTTGTGGATCTCGCCCCACCTATCCTCCTCGATGATGGACAACCCCAAACCACTTTGGAACTTTGGGAAAGTGTTGGTGGAAAAGCTTTTGAAGTAAAACTCTAGGAGTGATGTCACTTGATGATGTGTCATGACCCTAGTAGTTGCCACGTGTCACTCGTATTTGTTATTTGCACGTACCTGAAATGTCGAATCAACTTGACACTTGTCATCATTTTATTGCACCACATGTCCTTGCTGATGTAGACTGCTGACGTGATCTGCTGATGTGGTCTTCTAATGTTGTCTGCTAACCAAAAACACTGATCCAACATTCCTTGTATGTCCTCCAAATCTGATGGTCCTAATTCATTTCATATTTATGGGCTTCAGGTTTTTCCAATCTCAAACTTTCTGGAGCATAACCTCCTTGTATCTTTAAAACCAAACTAAATGTTGTTCGTCGATCAGGATCTTAGATTGACATCTTGATCTATCAGCGTTTGGGCTCTGGTAGCTTATCATGTCCTGCCACTTGAAAGTGATCTGACGACTGACAGGAATTCGCATAATCGAATTCTCAAACATTTTCCTCACTTGTCCTGTCCTTCCACTCAAACTGATCTGACGACTCAGATTATTCGTCGATCCAATGGTCGAGATATCCTCTTCGCAAAATCGGACTTCATTCTTCATTGTTCCATATCAATGGTCCATTCTCTCCCTTTGATCGACGGATGTGATCAAATCGTGACCTCGCGTGTCAGGTGTTTGAACGTGAGCCAACCCTAACTCTTCCAACTCCTGATATCCATAATACTCTAGATCAATGGCCCACTATACTCGGTGATCTAACGGTTCATATCTTATCGGGACTTCACGTTTCACGAAGTTGGAGGACTACTCACCTCCCTTCTTTTGACTTTTGATTTTCCGAAACCTACTCCAGATTGACGGCTCACAACTCCCCATGATCTAACAATCTAGATCAACTTGCGAACTCGGACATTGTGAGTTCCTACAACTCTTACCTTTTACTTTTCAGTTAGTGAAATGTTGATGTCTTGTGATGTTTCCTTTGGATCCAATGACTTATATCTCATCACGACTTCGCATTTCACAGAGCTGGAGAATGGCTCTTGGACATTATCGTCTTATCAATTATACTGGATCTGACGGTTGTTGGTCCTTGGCACTCAGATCCAATGGATCAGATCTGTACTTCTCCTTTGTGCTTCCTCTGGTCACTGGACTCTGATCTAATGGACATCGGGTATTCAGGATTGGTCATCCAACAACCACTTTTTCTCCTCCTCCTAATCTTGCGCATCCTCTCAACTTGGAAAAATTTCTAAGTGTCAAAGGTTCTGCGAGTCATGATGACTTTGGGTCTCGTCTGCATTTTTAAGAACACTATCTCTCCTGAGATTTGGTAATGGAATTAACCTCGTCCCTGACACACACTTGTGCTTTGAGTGCAACTCTGTGCTATTCCTCCTGAGTTTTGATTGCACACTCTGCTAGTAATCATACTATCGTTGATGTTGTTCTTGCCTGTATACATTCCATCGTCGTTGTTGTTCTTTCCATCAATGATAATCACACTCTGCCTTTAAACATGCCAACATGCATGCCTAAATCCATACATTTATACTTGATATGAGGCATCATGCATTGTTCTTATTACTGAGAGGGAATGTAGTAGATATGAATTCATTTGTTTCGTCATTTATCTTTCCTGTCAATAAAATGGTGATGTGTCCAATTGTCACTTATCGTAGAGTTTAGTTTTCATTTCCAATTTGTCTAGCTCAGATATCACCTTTGTGATTTGGGAGGTCTAAATCAAATCCATTCATATTTAGTAACTCTTGAGTTTGAAATTCGTGATCGATCTCTGTCACATTGTTTGTTAAGAAAGTTGGTACCTTTTTCTGAGTTGTTCCATCATTTCTAGTTAAAATCATTTAAGTCCCACCAACTGTCACTACGTTTTTGGTTCACTGTTAGTGGGGTCATTAAATATTTAAGGGATTGTGTCATATCAACGTCCACTCAATATCCATGCTCACTCTTACCCAAATCACCTCATATATTTTTTCGCGTTCTTCTCATCATATCCAACGTTAATGCCAAATTACCTCCATGATGATTTATCTTCATGATTGATGCATGTCTTCCCCTCCTGATGTTGTCTATAAACTAATCTTCAACCTTAGGCTCATCATTATTCTATCTCTTCGAATCATTTTCATCCTTCTCTCCGGAGATTACTAAGCCTTCGGTGCACTTGACCCCTTACTCTCAACCCCATGTCCTATTTGTTTACTATCACCTATTTCCAAATATGGGCCGACTAGGCCTAACTCACAGTGTCATCCCCAAGCTTTCTATTTCGACAAAGTTTGTTGATCCATGAGTTACCATCCTAGGTGACTTATAGGATAAGGTCAATAAAACTCATCTCATCGATATCAATTTCTTGTATGCCAACCTATTTTAGCACATGAAAGTTGAGGTCTATTCTGACTATGTTTTGCTTCCCTCAGGAGAGGTTGGTATGGAGTGGAAGATTCCCTTTGTACTCCTACAAGAACACACACTCACAAAATTATGGGAATTACCAGTGTTTGGGACCACATGTGAGGTTGGGAATTGTACCAAGTTCCTCATCAGTGTCATCCACAATGGTTCCCTATGATTGGACCAGGAATAGTTGATTCTCATGGAATATATCCATCATATCACAGGTCTATCAATGGAGGGTGACGATGTCACCAAGGGGTTCCAAGGGTCTGGAAAGTGTAGTAAGAAGGGATATCCTACTCTCTATGATGGGTTTAATACTATACGAGGTGGTCGAGGTGTCGTGATTGAGCCCATTCTACCTGAATCGATCCACTATGAATGCTACATGATTGCGTACAAGATTATAAGGACCTACACATGAGAGGAATGCACATTAGATTGCCTCTCAGTGGTGGATTTATTCATGAACTGGTGCCACTACTTGCGAGCCAAATTCTTCCAGGCCTGTGCGGATGCACATGAGAAGGACACATAGTTCATTTATGGGTACCTTTTAGTCGCCCTTGCCATGTGTAAATGGAGGCCTCTAGTGAGAAGGGATCTTGCAGTGATTGTTGATAAATGATTCGTGATGAGGTTTAAGACCTAGCAGGCCCAAACCGATGAGGCCAATTCTTCCTTCAATAAAAATTCATTTCTACAGTGGTTTAACAACCTCATTGGTATTACTCAACACCTGCACATTCCCTAGGATTTACTAAATCTCCATAACAACAAGATATGGTTTGGAATGAAATAGGAAAACACTTTTGTGTGGTGTCTTGGTACAATGGCTGATGAGTTCCATACCCCTCCACTTTATTACAACCTCACAAAGAAATAACTCGACAAAGAGGTTTGTTCGTGGTCTGGAGTCCTAAAAGAGAAGAAGTGCTCTGGATTATTGTATCACTTCCCTCTCATCTCACGACAAGAAGCTCCATCATTATCAGACATTCCAGGCTCCAGTACTGCAACTTCTCAAAAATGGCCACTCCCACCATTAGATTCAGATGAAGCACAATAAGAGGTTTTTCCCTAACCTAGGCCACCTCCCTTTCTCAATATCCTGGATGATTCCACTATTTTAGTTAAGGACTTAAACGAGGTTTTAATTGCGTCCTTGTATCCTAAGAAGAAATTGATTGATTCTCCTTCCAAAGGCACCATCGAGACTATTGTCATTGATGTTACTCCCATTTCCTCCTAGTCACATCCAACTCGTACTGCCCCACCCACTCCATCCTCTATCCCCATTCTCATCATTGACGAACCCCTCATTATTCCCAATTCCACCCCTATAGTTTAGGTGTCTATGAGCCAACCCCCCTGGATAATTCATCGAAACTCCATCATTTTTCCTCTATCGACTACTCAGTCTCTTGTCACCATTGTTGCAACCCAGTCTAGCGACCCCTTTGTTTCACTTGTTGCAACCAAAGTTCCCAATACATCTGGTTTTCCCCTATTTCCACAAGTTCCAACCCCGTTGGACACCCTACCCGAAACGAAACCCCCCTCATAGCCTAAGAGAGAGATAGAAGTCTAGGAACCACTAGTTCAGGATCCACTTAAATATACTATGGATGTACTATAGGACACTCATTCCATACATAGCATGAGTTCTGTAAAGGACCATGTGGAACCCCTTTTGCATGATCCCCAAAATTCTTGTGCCATCCTATAAATCTTCTTGGAATGTGATGACATGATTAGAATGATACCCCCAGAATCTCAAGACAGAGTTTCCCATAGCCTCCATGCTATGTTGGCTAGTCTTGATAGTGTTGGGACCCCTAGCAAGTTGGAATGCTCTGTCTCCAGTGGACAACCACTTATGTCACAATTTCATACGCCTCCAACATCTACCAATGGAGAGATAAATTCTCGGCCTACACCATAGTCGTTGACCTTCACAAGGGCTTCCATTTATAAACTAGAACATAGAATCATTGCAGTTGAGAGTACGAATGGGGAGCTCCAACAACAAGCACAACAATTACAAGATGTCGCTTATGTCGCAGAATTTAAGCATGGATTGTGTGTGAAAGATGAAGCCACCATTGTGGTTGTATGAGACAAAGTTTCTCAAGTATGTCCCACTTTTCGAGAGGTTGTTCCTAAACTTCCAGAAGATATCTCTCTAGTTGAGCCTTCATAGATATTTGAGCTACTTGTTGGTGCCTGGTCACAACTAGCTGCAAATACTTATACCTTGCAATAGGAGTTAGTTGTGATAAAATTAAAGAAAAAGGAGCAGCCCCAACAAATGCTACATAATATTACACAAGAAGTTGAGGAKGGAAACATCATGAGTTCCTCTTGTCATGATCGGGGTGAGGAGTTTCATTGGCTCTTTGATTTGGTCAATGACTAGGTCGGATTGTTGGAATGTTTCTATCATCCTGTTGAATAATTGCATACTCAAATTAATAGGATGAATGAAAAATCCTAGGCCATAACTTACCCATTGGAGCATGCCTCCAAGTTTATAGAAATCTAGGTTGTAGATGAAATACTCGACATGATGGATTGGTCTACTCGAGCCACCAAGAAGGAGCTTTGAACATTTTTACCTACCGTGTAGGATGAGTATGTCTAGTTGCAACAATTCGACTCCATTTATGATACCAAATGGAGTAATTTATTGGCTACTCAACCATAGGATCCTGATGTAACTATCACTCAAGAATCTGTTGCAGGAGCCTTGATTTTTRTGAGGAAATGGTATGACCACATGGAGCATTATGGCMATTTTTTTGAGTGACCTCTCGCCATTGTGCCAGAGTTGGGCCCTCCATTTTTAGAGGGTCATGGGAATGATCCTACAAGTTGACTCGAGATGAGTCAAAGGTTTTGGTCGGGGACTTTTGGGAACATGAAATAGTCAAACAGAGGATTAGAAGCATCAAAAAACAACTAGGATGACCACAAATCTAATTACAAGTCTGGTGGTAGTGAAAACATATCATGTGTCGGCTAGAAAAGCAAGTGGAAAGAACTAGAAGCTTCGATTGCAAGCAAGGAGAAAGTGGGAAGAGGAAGGGAAGTGGAATCGAGAAAAGACAATAGTGGAATCAAGAATTCAAGAAGTGCCCGAGGAAAAACTAGAAATATGGGAATATGTAATAGGAAAGGTTTGGTTGGTTGTTAGTCATATTCTGCAATGTTAGATTGTTCTTTCTAGTATTATTATTGTTTTCCTCTATTATCAAGATATCACCATTGTTTTTTTAGGGCTTAGTGTGATAAGATATTGTAATGGATTCTACGAGAATAATTGTACTTGTGCTATAGTGATAGAGTCTGAAGTGGGTAATGGAACCTAGAGTGTGATGTATAAGCTATGATAAGAAGGATGTACTCATGGGGTCATGAATTCTAAGATACTGATAATATAAGAGATCGTTTGGGCTTTGAAATTTTGGTTATGATGTGTATGAATCTGTGATCTCTTCATTGTGAAATTACTTTTGTATTGTTTATTTGGTGTTTATCCATTATCTCTAATGTATGGACTTGTTTGTATGTTGTGCAACCTAGGTAATCTGATGTTTATGTTGACCTAGATAGTTGGTAATATAATTCTTTATATGTTAAAGTATGAACTTGCACTGTGTTGCGTCAGACTCGATGATCCATCCTCTTCAATTCACTTTACCTCAAAAAAGTATCGGCTATGCTTCAGGTGAGACCTCCTTCCCTTGCGAAAGGTTGAATAAGCCATCACTCCTAGACTACATGAGTATCTTTATTGGTAACCTATGAGAATCCCAGTCTCCAATTTTGCACCAACAAATCATGTGAATCAGAGAGCACTGTAGAATTAAGGTTTGACTRTTTTCTTAAATGTAGGTGACCTTKATAGAAAAKTTATTCATTGTGCCAAGATTACCTTGGATAAGCTTGAGGATCCTATTGCAATTTTTGGATCATGCTAGAAAGTTTGGGGTCTTGCGACCATTCCTGGTGAACAGCTTGAAGCCAGTCTACTACAATGAATGAAAGATAAAAGAGGGACCCTTCTTCATATTTCCTTGAAAGAGAATCAACACTCACATATTATTTTCCCTTCTTATAGATGATCTCGTAATCGTAGCCAAAGATATTGGTCACCTATTTTTGTTTCTCTGAGGAGGAAATTTTTTCTCCAGAAAATACTTGAGTCTACAATCATCAATTTTAATTTCGAATATTTCCCCTAGGAGATAAGGACATCAGAGATCCATTCCATGAAAAATAGATAACATTTCATTTTCATAGGTTGATTGGCCCAAATGTCGCTTTGATATTTGTGTGCTAGTGAAATCCAAAGGTTGACCATCTTGCATGAGGAGTACCCCAATACCTTTTCCTAATGCATCTCATTCCGTGACAAGAATCTTGGTGAATTCGAGTAGTGCCAGGATAGGATTAGTTCACATAGCCTCTTTCAAGTCTTGGAATGACTGATCAACTACTAGATTCCAATTGAAAATATCATTTTTAAGAAGAGCAGTGAGAGGAGATGCAATTTTCCATAATTTCGAACAAACTTACGATAATAGCTCATTAAACCCAATAACCCATGTAGGGTCTTAAGAGTTTTAGGGTGAGGCCAGTCCTTCATATCTTCAATGTTTTTATAACCCACCCATACACTATCCTTGCCAACAATATGACCCATATATTCAACTTTAGAGGTGCCAAAAGCACATTTATATTGTTTGATAAAACATTTGTGCGTAGACAATAGATGGATAACTTGATCCACATGACAAGATGGGATTGCCTAGTTTTACTATAGATGAGGATATCATCAAAGAAAAATAAGACAAAATGATAGAGGAAAGGGTGTAAGACATGATTCATGAGACTTTGAAAAGTGGAGAGGGAATTACACAAGCCAAAACGCATGACCAAGAACTCATAGTGACCCTCATGAGGTTTAAAGGAAATATTTGGAATGTCTTCCTCTTTCATACATATTTGGTGGTAGCCAGAATGGAGATCAAGTTTTGTAAAGTATTGGGAGCCACTCAATTCATCCAAAAATGTCATCAATGACATGAATTGGGAAATTTTTCTTTGGTTATGAGTTTGTTGAGAGCAAGAAAATTAGGACACATATGCCAGTTTCCTTGTTTCTTGAGTACCATGACTAATGGAGAAGAATAGGCGGTGGTACTAGGACAGATAACACCCGATTCTAGCAATTCTTGAACAATTTTCTCAATTTCATTTTTCTAGGAAAAGGGATGATGATAAGGGAGAATATTAGGAGGAATATTGTTGGGTACTAGAGGAATGGAATAATCATAGGCACCATGGGAAGGGGGACGTCCATGTGGAGTATTAAGTATGGCTTGGTGGTGGGAGAGTATAGATTGGAGGTTAGGATTCACAGAGGGTGTATCAATGGTGCGAAGGGAATGGAGTTGGGAAATAATGCCAGCGTGGCATTTTTTTAGTATCTTTTCCATTCATTGGGAACTAATGATCTCAGGTGAACATGTTTTGATGCCTTGGAATTTATGTTGTTGTCCAACCTATTGGAATTGCATTGTTAGGTCCTTAAAGTCCATGAGGATAGGACTGAGAGTGTGTAACCATTATGCACCAAGGAAAATGTCACAACCTTCCATGTCTATAGAAAACATTTTCACAATGGCCACTACATTTCATGGAACTTCCATTGGAAATCATGATTTGAAAATTGTTTACTACACGGATATAGCAATTGACTTCCTAGGAAATGAAACGATGAAAAAATTTATGGGTGCTTCTACTGTCAACAAGTATTATGACATCCCTATTCTTAATGTATCCAATGAGCTTGAGGGTTTGGGGAGCAGAGAAGTAAGCGAGGTTATGCAGCGAAATTATCAATTCAACTTTTGGTGGATTAGAGGGAAGAGTATGGTCATATGTTGAGGGTATTTATTCCATCGAGGAAACTTCGACCTGCTCGTCAGCAACATCCTAAAAAATGGCCATAAAAATATTCTAGTCCTTACACTTGTGCCCCATAAAAAAATTGTCATCGCAATTATAGAAAACGCCCTTGAGTTGGAGTTCAACTATTTCTACCCAAGTTAGTTTCTAGAGGAGTGGCATGAGGGGCATGATTGGTAGTTCGAGGGAGAGGAAGAAAATATGTTTTCTAGTTATGGGAAAATACAACTTGTTGTGATTCCTTGGCATGTTGAGTAGCTTCCAACCACGTCCGGGGGCACACCATGAGGACCTAGGCTCAAATTTCACCCTTTAGGCCATTGATAAAAAATTCCCTGAAGAAGGCATGAGACCTTCCCTCTGTTCTAAAATCCAATTGCTCAAATGCAGTGATAAATTCTTCCATAATACCAAACTATTTCAATTTGGTCAAACATCCTAGGTAGTGTGTGTCAGTTTCAAAGCGCTCATAAACCTTGGCCACAAACTGTGTCCAAGAAACAGACCCTTGGTGTGATTTTTTACGCCATTACCACCATTGTCATCATTTAGGATATTGATATAGGAAATCGTAAAAAAACATTCAAGTAATAAATGATTCCATGTAAGGAGAAGTAATGTTCCATTTGAGTGACCTAGCCAGTGGGATCTGAGCCATCAAATCTATTCACCTTCAATCGTGTAAGATGCAGATCACGATGAAGGGGGTTGGACTAAAACGTTAGGGTATTGGAAGAAGCAACACCTTTAAGGTTAAAAGGTTTTTCAAATGAGCTAAGGCCTCCAGGAATATTCAGTTTTACCAAGATCTTTGTAGCAAAGGATTCAAGTTGGTTTTTGAGGTGGACAGTGATGTCATGTTTCATGTCTTCCATTTTGGCATCTATAGTGGAATTAATCAAGGTCTTGGTTGTGGGTGTGTGTCATGTTGAAAGAGAAACATAGGAATGGGGCAGGTGGGTCCACACGGAAAGGGGTTACTAGTGAAGGGTACCACTAAAATCAATGCAAAAAGAGGAATCCAATATAATAGGTTGGAAATAAGGGTGCTAGAAAGGGTGGGTGGGTCCACTAAAAAAAAAGGATGACAAATGATGGATACTAATGCGATCATGGAAAAAAGGGGAATCCAAGGGGATAGTTNAATCAATGCAAAAAGAGGAATCCAATATAATAGGTTGGAAATAAGGGTGCTAGAAAGGGTGGGTGGGTCCACTAAAAAAAAAGGATGACAAATGATGGATACTAATGCGATCATGGAAAAAAGGGGAATCCAAGGGGATAGTTCCCAAATACGGGTATCAGGAAGGGGGTTGGGTCCACGGAAAAAAAAAGGATTAAAAATTATAGGTGTTGTGGAAATCAGGGAAAAGAGAGGAATCTAAGGGGATAGGTCCCAATTAAGGGTGTCGACCTGAAGAATAATGTAGTGAAAAATTACCCAAAATGTTAACAAAAAAAAATTGTGTAGGAATGTTGCAACCATAATGCAAGAGGCAGGGTTGTGCGGAAATATATATATATATATATATATATATATATATATATATATATTGTTCCTTTCTCAAGGGTTAGGGTTTTTAGGGTTCCTATAGACAAGGGTTTTCCCTATTCTATATATCTCTAATATACATGTGGGGTCAAACAATAGTACTCAGCATAATATCTCAGGGCACCAACTAAGTAGGCTCAATCGTACCTTTAGTCGTACTACTTTATTACCCAAGTACTAGAGAGTATCTTCCCGAGTGTTATTCTTGGTGTCACTTTAACAGTCAGGTGGTTGATTGATTAATCTAGAGATATTTTTGGGAGACCTAGGGGACTCTCAATATACTTGATGATATGTGGGAGTGATGGTTGTGTACATATTTTTTCTGATGCAATAATACTTGAAGAGTGATGAAACCCCCCTCCCCTTCGAGGTTCTGCGACCTCCCGGTCACTGGAGTGTTCTATCTCCTTGAGTTGGAACAACTCTCTGGTTCCCATTGGAACCTTCACTCTTCAGATCCACATGTCCTTCCTATTGAAACCCCACTTGNATCTCTAATATACATGTGGGGTCAAACAATAGTACTCAGCATAATATCTCAGGGCACCAACTAAGTAGGCTCAATCGTACCTTTAGTCGTACTACTTGATTACCCGAGTACTAGAGAGTATCTTCCCGAGTGTTATTCTTGGTGTCACTTTAACAGTCAGGTGGTTGATTGATTAATCTAGAGATATTTTTGGGAGACCTAGGGGACTCTCAATATACCTGATGATATGTGGGAGTGATGGTTGTGTACATATTTTTTCTGATGCAATAATACTTGAAGAGTGATGAAACCCCCCTCCCCTTCGAGGTTCTGTGACCTCCCGGTCACTGGAGTGTTCTATCTCCTTGAGTTGGAACAACTCTCTGGTTCCCATTGGAACCTTCACTCTTCAAATCCACATGTCCTTCCTATTGAAACCCCACTTGCACGAACATGCACAAGGAATGAGCTCCACCTCCACGTGACCACATGCTGTGACCGCACGCCTAGAAAAAAGGTGCTTCACAATCTCACATATCGGTACTTCGGGACTTATATGTATGAGTCCACTCAAACTCTCCAAATCCCGAGCTCCGAAACAAGCTAATGTTCCTTAGCTCCTCCTTTGGTATTCATCCATGTGACCCTTACCTGTGACCTGGGGATACTCCTCCGAGCGCGTTGGGACTTCATGTTTCATGAGTTTGAAACTCAACCTCAACACTTACTCTTTGAGTGCCCGATCCCCAAACCTCCAATATTTCCTTCACCCAGATCAACGGTCACGGTTCTCCTGTGATATGATGGTTTAGATCTTATCGTGAGTTTGAACCTTGCAAGTCCTCAACTCTGTTCCTTTTACCTTCTTCAGTAGCGAGTCAGCGAAATGTTGATCTCTCATCACGTGTCCCTCCATACTGAACATTTCTAAGGATGTCAGGACAACCAAAGGTTGTGATCCTTCCGCGAGTCTACACTTCACGAACTCTCCCAATTCAATTCTTTGACTCCTTCCCCCTTCGATTCAGAAAAATGATGACTCGTCACCTCGTGTCTTCCTCGACAACGGACGGTCTTGATGACTTCATAAAAATCAACGACTATGATCCTTTCGTGAATTTGCACTTCCCGAAATCTCATGGACTTCCCTTTGACTCTTTCAAGTTGTGACTCAGCGAAACGTTGAATGCTTGCCACACGTCCCTTTCTAATGGATGGTACCGATGATGTCAAAACTTCTCTTGTGCACCTCCCTCTGGATCCAATGACTGTTGGTCCATGCGCTTAGATCTGATGGCTTAGATATGCCTTCCTCCTATGCGCTCTCTTCTCTCTATCTGGACATGGATTTCGACGGTCCAGATCTTCTCCTCTTGGATTGATCTACGACCACTGTGCTCTCCCTCTTGAGCTTTTGCCTTCTCCTAGACTTATAAGATTTCTCAGAGTTCAAGGACTCAGTCTTCATTTCTCTTAAGAGTCTAAGTCTTGGATATCACTAACATGTGTGGAAAGTGCTATCTCTTCTGAGATTTATCCCTTGAAGGGTTTTTGATCTCCCATGCACACCTTGTGTTCTCAGGATTTCAAATAACTCAACTCAAAGGATTTTCTTGAAAATAAAATGCTTCTTGCCCACCTGGCATTCTTATGCTCTGGTTATTCGAAGCTTATTATCTTCTTGACACTGTGCACACCTTGCACCTGGTCTGAGTTTCTTCGATTCTCTCTAAACTTCTCAGAGTCAATCCGAGACTCAGTCGATGCACTCCTTGTGTTCGATGATGCAAACCTTGCATTAAAATATCAGAAGAGAAGCGATTGAAACTCAACCAACTTCATCGCGAACTCATACAGTCAATCTCTCGAACACTCATACATGAAATTAACTTGTAACAAATCATACACATATAATAACATTTGTTCAATCTCAGATGAAGTGAAAATAGTCCAAGGGTTTGGGACAATTTTCTGTCTATTCTATTCATTCATGAAAAAAAAAAATACAAAGTGTTTCTGGTACTCTACTCTACTCTACCGATCTCTCTATTCTATTCTATATGTTACAATACAATACCTAAAAACTATCTAAGGATCGGCTCCATGAGCTCTCTCGTCATGTTCTGAAATCTATCATTTCAAACTTCAAAGCTAATACCTACTCTGTCCTATTACATTAACTGCTAATTACTGCCAGATAGAGTCGACACTCCATATCTACAATTTTATTACAGTCCTTCCAGACTTTACAAACAAGTTACAATTTAAAATGTTGTATTAAAAAATATCTCAACAACTCATTAATTTTTGAGTTAAATTCCTGATTTGAAATTCTGTCATTGCTGAGATGTCCTTTGTTTTCCTCCACGTGTGCATTGTTGACTTTGAAGGCGATGCTCCTGCATCATACTCCTCTGGTTAAAAAATTTCATGGAATCCTGTCCATGAGCTCCTGCACTGTCTTTCCATGCTTCAAAATATTAGGTTCTGTGACCCAACTTGCATCTTCCATTGGATGATCTTTCCACTTCACTAAATATTCAGGATATGTCTTTCTCCTGGTTTTCTGTCCATCCCTCTATTCGATAATTTTCTCCATCTGAGGTTTTCCGGCTATGGGCAATTGCTCTTCCCACTAAATTTCTTTCTGATCATTTGATTCTCATGCTTCATCTCTCCTGTAAGGATACATGTCTACAACATTGAATATTGAAGATATCCCAACATTGTCTGGCAACTCAATCTCATAAGCATTGGCTGCGAATTTTCTGAGAATCCTACATGGTCCTATCTTCTTCATATTCAATTTGTTATACGTTCCCCTTGGAAACCTCTCTTTTGTCAAATGAGATAAAACTTCATCTCCAACCTCGAATTGAACTTCTCTTCTCTTTTGATCAACTCTATTTTTATATTTCTGGCTATTGTCCTGTAGTTGTTCTCTGACTCTGTCATGAAGTTTCTGCATTTTTGTTGCAAAATTCTTTGCTCCAACACTTCTGAACTCATCTTGATTCAAATCTCTCAACTCTATAATCCCTCTTGGCTATATACCATGCACAATTTCAAATGGAATTTTCCCTATGCTCCTGTTCACTGAATTGTTGAATGCAAATTTTGCTTGTGCCAGAATGTGATCCCATTGTTGACCTTGCTTAGTGACTAAACTTCTCAATAAGTTTCCCAGACTCTTGTTTACTACTTCAGTCTATCCATCTATCTGAGGGTGATATGTTGAACTAATGGATAAGTTCATTCCCAACCTCTTGTTAGATGATGTATATGTACTAAAACATACACTAAACTACCCTCAATTAAATTGTCAACCTGGGGTAAGTAAACTTAGAGTTGTAGCAAAATATATGCCAAAGGTAAAAGGTTGGTAGGAGTATAGTCTAACTAAGGAAGGCAACTATCTAAGGCTAATCTACTCAAGCAAACCTATCTAATGAGAAAACCCTACTAAGCAACTTGAAACTAGGTAACCTAAGTACTTTTGGGCCAAGGATCGATGGATAGTTCCTAAGAAAGAAAATGAAAACTCTGTGTTAAGCAAACTAGTTTAACAATAAGCAAAAGAAAACTACTAAGCATAATAAGAAAATGACAAAAGAAAACTTCTTTAACTTGCCAACCTACATTCAATGAGCAACTACCCTATGAAAGAAAATAAATAAGCAAGTAAGAAAAAGCACTTATCTAACCTATTAAAGAAAATAGACAAGTAAGCAAAGACACCTAACTAACCTACTAAAGAAAAAGACAAGTAAGCAAAGGCAACTAACTAAACTATGAAAGAAAATAGACAAGTAAGCAAATACTTCTCATTGAACAACTATCTAGCCTAAGAGGCAAGTGAACTAAATGCCTAATGCAAAACTATTTCTGATGCGTGAAAGGAAATCTAAATGCTCAATGCAATGCATGAAATGAAATCTAGTCTATTGAAAGCAAGAAAGACTACCAACTAAACTTATGAAAACAAGAAACTATCTCTTCTAATCTATGAAAGCAAGAAACTATCTTTAATCTATGAAACACTCAAATGTAATGCTAGTGGTTGTGTGAATGCCTTCGGTGGTGATGGACGATATCTCGATGACACTTGACAACAAAGGACAGTTCTAATGGTATAAGCTCAATACTAATTTCAATGGCAAAATGAAAGGTGTGAAGTAAACAGTCCAATCAAAACTTAGCCATGATAAAAGTAATGTTAAATACCTTGCATATTCATGTATAAACCATCAACAACATAATGAGACTTAATTGCATTTTAATCTATGAAAGTAAATTGCGTAAAGGAAAACTATGCTATGTCTATTCTAATCATTCAAGCTATGATGAATTAAAAACATAAACTAAACTATGATATCAAGAAGTAAATTGACAATTACATTAACCAATAATGAAGCAAATAAAATCTATCTAAAACTGAAGT
>SNQJ01S0086741.1:5133-19309 GCA_010110895.2 Picea sitchensis
TAGCGAATGAATTTTGGTTTTCTATAATTGTTTACTGTCTTTCCTCTGCACCAGCTATCAATGGGTGTAAGACCAGTCTACACTTCTAGAATTCTGCATATATTCTCTGCTACATCGGCCTTTCCTTTCCTTTTTCTGCTACCACATCATGATTATCAAATCGCTGAAAGATAGACTTACTTTGCCTCATTTTCCGCAATTTATTTGATCACTGCTATTATCTCCTTTCTTCGGTTTTCATTTGACTCCACGCCCAATGGACCATTTCCCTAGTTTAACCCCCAAACTCTAAAAATCCCAAACTATGATTTACCCATAAATTTGCGCACCATTTCATGCTTACTGAAGATTATTTTGTGACATTATTTGAGAGATCCCTCTCGGGTTGGGAGGGGAAGCTTCCAATCCAAAGTGGTTCGAGGCTGCCTCGGGATTGATTTGCTGCAACCCAATTTTAGTTCCGAGTGTCAACATTTTTGGCGCCGTTGCCGGGGATTTTGAAGTTGATATCTATCCCTGGGAGAACGACATTTTCATAGTCCTAAGGCCTGGTTGAGCAGCTGGTCATAGGCAAATATTGGTTGCACATGCTCTGGCGACTCCATTAAAAGTTTCTGATGGTGATTTCACTGGCAGGAGAACTCAGAATTAAAACTTTCACATTAAGGTCACCCAATGGATGAAGGGACCTGGTCTACTATTCTTGGCACTTTACAAGAAAGTACCATCCCTAGATGGAGCCTATGTTGTAACAGATTTCGGAAAATGCTCTCAGTTTTTTTAAGCTTTCACTATCTAGTAATGTCTTAACATGAGGCATACCTCGGGAATTTGACAAGATGCGACATCTTGAGAGGCTTTATCTTGCTCAGAATCGTTTGATTAGTTCCGACTCCACTCCCATATTTGGAGCACTTTCTAACTGCACCATTCTGCAAAAACTCTCTCTGCGAAACAATGCTCTTAAGAGAGACTTACCTGGAAGCGTAGGCCAGCTTTCTAAAACTTTGTTTTATCTCTCTTTGATGGAAAATCCTTGCACTGGTAGTATACCCCAGGAGATGAGAAACCTCACTGGATTGATCACGTTATATCTAGGTCGCAATTTTCTCTCTGGAAGCCTACTTTCTGCACTAGGAGGGATGTCCTCTCTTCAGCTGCTGCAACAATCCGAGAACAAATTGGAAGATTTACTTCTGGATACAACAAGTGAAGTCTTAACATTGGTTGTTTCGATTGTTGGACAAGTGGGATCTGAAACACCGATTAATTGCCAAAACAACAGTCTCAAATGTGTTATTTTGGAGGAGATGGCCACGGAACATTTTTTAAAGCACAATGATGCGGGCTGGATTCCAGACTCTGCTTTGATGCTTCCAATAAGTAAAGAGGTCCCATGGTATCTGGAGGATGGAACAGACAGAGTATATGTTGTTGGTGCTCGTGGGGCAAAAGGCTTAGAATTAACTGTTGCAGGTGAAGTTTTTGAAGAATCTGGCCGGTCACCTGTACGTGGTACACTAGACTATTTGCAAGGCCTGAAGATGCTTGGAGTGAAGCGATCCAAGAAAGTAATTCCCATAGGCACTACTCCGACTGTTGTTGGTCATGAAAGATGATATAGGGACAATTCGAATCCAGAAGCCTATCAAAGGGGCCATTTTATGTCTCCCCAAAGTTTATTGACCAACTTATTGCAAATCTTGGGAAATGGGCAAGGTGGTTCAAGTTTGCATCTCTGGGCTTCAGAATTTTCATTGTGTATTTAATGACAACACATGCCCTCAGACGCATTATGGAAAGGAGAAGACATCGTGAATGGAAAAGAAGGGTAATGAGAGTTGCAGCTCAGCAGAGGGAGCAGAATGCCCATGAAGGGGACCAGAACGATGCAGGAAGCCAACATGGTCATGATGTGAAAAGAGACAATCCAATGCCAGATCTGTGTCTAATATGTTTGGAACATGAATATAATGCAGTCTTTGTTCTGTGTGGTCATATGTGCTGTTGTACATCATTCTCATCACACTTATCAGATTGTCCCCTCTATCAGCGACGCATTGAACAAGTAGTGAGGACATACCGGCACTGATACTAAAGATATGTTGAGAATGCCACAGGTAACTCCAAATATATGTTTGGAGCAATTGATGGACATTTAGTGATTTGGATGATGTAATTCAATGTGAATCTCC
Organism: Picea sitchensis; assembly: GCA_010110895.2. Lineage (NCBI taxonomy): Eukaryota > Viridiplantae > Streptophyta > Pinopsida > Pinales > Pinaceae > Picea > Picea sitchensis. Next base: position 7,329 of record SNQJ01S0086741.1, read on the forward strand.
AATTCCTTTTAAGGGATAAATGGTCAATTGTATTTTTAGCTGGCTCTAAACGCTAAAATTCGCTAAAGAAAATAGTAGTCGTTTAACTAATCCTCTTTGAATGTGGTGGTCAAAGGGAGCAACAAATAGGCCTAACAACATTGATCCAGCACTTAGAAGGCTTGGTAGGTTTGATCGTGAAATTGACATTGGGGTTCCAGATGAATTTGGTCGACTGGAAGTTCTTCGCATCCACACAAAGAATATGAAGCTTGCGGAAGATGTTGATCTTGAATGTATTTAAAAGAATACACGCGGTTATGTTGGGGCAGATGTGGACTCTCGTATTGGTAGGGATATTTTAAAGAAAGAAACTATGCATTCAAAGACACCTAGAAATGTACCAGGTGTACCAGAGCGTAACTCATCTGACTTGCAAGCAACTTCCAACGAAAATCATAGGCAAGCGACAGGGCCTGTTAAAGTCAAGAACCCTCCACAACCAACTAATATCCGTGAGTCTGAAATCATCTCAGCAACTGATGTGGGTCCTAGAAACAACTCTGTAACCAATAATGAAGCAGAGGCCATGCATTTGAAGGATAAGAAGAGAGAAGAAGAAATTTCCAAAGCAAAATTAGCTTAGGAAAGGAAGAAGAGGCAGGCGGAAAAGGCACATGCCAAGGCTGTAGCAAAGGCTCAAAAGGAAGCTGAGAAAAAAATAAAGGAATGTGAAAGAAAAGCTAGGAAGAAGGCAGCAACAACCTTGGTGTCAGGACCTGAAGCAGAAGAAAATGCTGAAGTGGAGACTGCAAGTGGTGCTAACGAACATGAACCCACAATAAATGAATATATAGTACAACTAAAAGACTATGAGACTAATGAAAAGCAAAGACAGAGGAAGACAGATTTTGCGATCAAAAAAGGAAAGCCTGTATTTCCAAAGTCTGCATTTAAAAAGAAGCAATATTTTTCTAGTTTGGCTTGGGCAGGCATGGTCGTTCCATTGCTTGCAGACGAGGCGATAATTATACACAAACTCCATGGGCACGCCGGGCCAACCAGCTTGAAATCCGATAAGAGAAGAGTAGAATACAACATAATGTCGGGGACTTCCATGTCATGCCCTCATGTGACGGGCATAGCAACTCTTATACGCGGAACGCACCCGGACTGGACACCTGCTGCAATAAAATTGGATCTCATGACATCTTCTGCGCTATTTGATAATACTAAACGCCTTATACAAGACTCCTTCACCAATCTACCCGCCAACGCGTTTGCGATGGGTGCGGGTCATGTGAATCCTAGTGCTACATTGAATCCTGGTCTCGTCTATGATGTAGAATTTGACGACTACGTTAGCTTTTTGTGTAGCCTCAATTACACCAGAAGCCGAATTCATATTCTCACAAGGACGACGAGCTCCTACACAAATTTACACTCACAACAGCCTGGAGATCTGAACTACCCATCATCCTCCGTGGTGTTTAAGCAGCGTAATTTAGTTCGTGTTACGAGGAGAAGTGTGATAAATGTTGGGGGAGGTCCGTCTGTGTATGAGATGACTGTTGAGAGTCCTCCAAACGTAAATATAATTGTGGAGCCGAGGACACCGACCTTCAAAAAGAAAAATGAGAAGGCGAGTTTTACAATGAGATTTGAAAGCAAAATAACATCTGATAAGAAATCCAGCGGGCACCATGAGTTCAGGCAGGTTTCCTGGAAATACGTTGAAGGTGTAACGCAGAAATCACTGACCACTTGTCAAATGATTCAAAATGCTGTCAGAGCATCTAGAAGCCGCAGAGTCCATGAAGGTGAAGCGTTTCATATTTCTGGAAATAAACAACAATTTCCTCTATATCATTTCTTGTAAACGTTGAGTTATGAGTGAGGCAATGAATCGCCAGAGATGATGAGTTAAATAATTGTTAGATGTAACAGAAAACGGGGGCGTAGGAACGCGGGGGCAAGTTGGGGAATAAACCTCTTGTGAAGAGGGGTTCCTGGGTATGCCGAGGGATGTCCTCTCTTCAGCTGCTGCAACTCTCCGAGAACAAATTGGAAGCTTTACTTCTGGATACAGCAAGTGAAGTCTTACCTTTGGTTGTTTCGGTTGTTGGACGAGTGGGATCTGAAACACCGATTAATTGCCAAAACAACAGTCTCAAATGTGTTATTTTGGAGGAGATGGCCAAGCAACATTTTTTAAAGCACAATGATGTGGGCTAGATTCCAGACTCTGCTTTGATGCTTCCAATAAGCAAAGAGGTCCCATGGTATCTATAGGATAGAACAAATAGAGTATATGTTTTTGGTGCTTGTGGGGCAAAAGGCTTATAATTAACTGTTGCAAGTGAAGTTTTTGAAGAATCTGGCCGGTCACCTGTACGTGGTACACTAGACTATTTGCAAGGCCTTAAGATGCTTGGAGTGAAGCGAGTCGAGAAAGTACTTCCCACAGGAACTACTCCGACTGTTGTTGGCCGTGAAAGATGATATAGGGACAATTCGAATCCAGAAGCCTATCAAAGGGGCCATTTTATGTCTCCCCAAAGTTTATTGACCAACTTATTTCAAATCTTGGGAAATGGGCAAGGTGGTTCAAGTTTGCATCTCTGGGATTCAGAATTTTCGTTGTGTATTTAATGACAACACATTCCCTCAGGCATATTATGGAAAGGAGAAGACATCATGAATGGCAAAGAAGGGTAATGAGAGCTGCAGCTCAACAGAGGGAGCAGAATGCCCATGAAGGGGACCAGAACGATGCACGAAGCCAACATTGTCATGATGTGAAAAGAGACAATCCAATGCCAGATCTGTGTCTAATATGTTTGGAACATGAATATAATGTAGTCTTTGTTCCGTGTGGTCACATGTGCTGCTGTACATCATGCTCGTCACACTTATCAGATTGTCCCCTTTGTCGACGGCGCATTGAACAAGTAGTGAGGACATACCGGCACTCATACTAAAGATATGTTGAGAATGCCACAGGTAACTCCAAATATATGTTTGGAGCAATTGATGGACATTTAGTGCTTTGGATGGTGTAATTCAATGTGAATCTCCAATTCCTTTTAAGGGATAAATAATCAATTGCATTTTTAGCTGGCGCTAAACGCTGAAACTCGCTAAAGAAAATAGTAGCCGTTTAACTAATCCTCTTTGAATGTGGTGGTCATAGGGAGCAACAAATAGGCCTAACAACATTGATCCAGCACTTAGAAGGTTTGGTAGGTTTCATCGTGAGATTGACATTGGGATTCCAGATGAAGTTTGTCGACTGGAGGTTCTTCGCATCCACACAAAGAATATGAAGCTTGCGGAAGATGTTGATCTTGAATGTATTTCAAAGAATACACGCGGTTATGTTGGGGCAGATGTGGACTCTCGTATTGGTAGGGATATTTTAAAGAAAGAAACTATGCATTCAAAGACACCTAGAAATGTACCAGGTGTACCAGAGCATAACTCATCTGACTTGCAAGTAGCTTCCAATGAAAATCATAGGCAAGCGACAGGGCCTGTTAAAGTCAAGAACCCTCCACAACCAACTAATATCCGCGAGTCTGAAATCGTCTCAACAACTGATGTGGGTCCTAGAAACAACTCTGCAACCAATAATGAAGCAGAGGCCATGCATTTGAAGGATAAGAAGAGAGAAGAAGAAATTGCAAAAGAAAAATTAGCTCAGGAAAGGAAGAAGAGGCAGGCGGAAAAGGCACAGGCCAAGGTTGTAGCAAAGGCTCAAAAGGAAGCTGAGAAAAAAATAAAGGAACGTGAAAGAAAATCTAGGAAGAAGGCAACAACAACCTTGGTGTCAGGACCTGAAGCAAAAGCAAATGCTGAAGTGGAGACTGCAAGTGGTGCTAACGAACATGAATCCACAATAAATGAAGATATAGTACAACTAAAAGACTATGAGACTAATGAAAAGAAAAGGCAGAGGAAGACAAATTTTGTGATCAAAAAAGGAAAGCATGTATTTCCAAAGTCTGCATTTAAAAAGAAGCAATATTTTTCTAGTTTGGCTTGGGCAGCCATGGTCATTCCATTGGTTGCAGACGAGGCGATAATTATACACAAACGTCATGGGCACGCCGGGCCAACCAGCTTGAAATCCGATAATAGAAGAGTAGAATACAACATAATGTCGGGGACTTCCATGTCATGCCCTCATGTGACGTGCATAACAACTCTTATACGCACAACGCACCCGGACTGGACACCTGCTGCAATAAAATCGGCTCTCATGACATCTTCCGTGCTATTTGATAATACTAAATGCCTTATAAAAGACTCCTTCACCAATCTACCCGCCAACGCGTTTGCGATGGGTGCGGATCATGTGAATCCTAGTGCTGCATTGAATCCTGGTCTCGTCTATGATGCAAAATTTGACGACTACGTTAGCTTTCTTTGTAGCCTCAATTACACCAAAAGACGAATTCATATTCTCACAAGGACGACGAGCTCATGCACCAATTTACACTCACAACAGCCTAGAGATCTGAACTACCCATCATCCTCTGTGGTGTTTAAGCCGCGTAATTTAGTTTGTGTTACGAGGAGAAGTGTGATAAATGTTGGGGGAGCTCCGTCTGTGTATGAGATGGTTGTTGAGATTCCTCCAAACGTAAATATAATCGTGGAGCCGAGGATGCTGACCTTCAAAAAGAAAAATGAGAAGGCGAGTTTTATAGTGAGATTTGAAAGCAAAATAACATCTGATAAGAAATCCACCGGGCACCATGAGTTTGGGCAGGTTTCCTGGAAATACATTGAAGGTGTAATGCAAAAATCCCTGACCACTTGTCAAACTATTCAAAATGCTGGCAGAGCATCTGGCAGCCGCAAAGTCCATGAAGGTGAAGCGTTTCATATTTCTAGAAACAAACAACAATTTCCTCTAGATCATTTCTTGTAAACGCTGAGTTATGAGTGAGGTAACTAATCGCCAGAGACGATGAGTTAAATAATTGTTAGATGTAACAGAAAATGGGGGCGCAGGGGCGCGGGGGAGAGCTGGGGAATAAACCTCTTGTGAAGAGGGGTTCCTGGGTATGCCGAGTTAATTTGTAAACCATGAATGAAATAATACAGAAGATTTTTTACTTGTGACTGTGAGATTCATCACGGTCGATTCTTTCAGCATGTTCTTCCTTATTTCAGCTGTGTTAAATCTGTTTGGAATTTATTTTATATGCTCCTTACCCACAGTTGAATTGTTTTCATTATCATATTGTTTATTTCTTCCTTATTCCGTCATGACTGTGTACAAGTTTGTTTTCCTGTATCTTCGTTTCATTTCACATTCCTAACTGATGTGCTTCGTTATAATTTAGTACGACCACTACTATAGCGAATGGATTTTGGTTTTCTGTAATTGTTTACTGTCTTTCCTCTGCACCAGCTATCAGTGGGTGTAAGACCAGTTTACACTTCCAGAATTCTTCATATATTCTCTGCTACATCGACCTTTCCTTTCCTTTTTCTGCTACCGCATCATGATTATCAAATCGCTGAAAGATAGACTTACTTTGCCTCATTTTCCGCAAGTTATTTGATCACTGCTATTATCTCCTTTCTTCGGTTTTCATTTTACTCCACGCCCAATGGACCATTTCCCTGGTTTAACTCCCAAACTCTAAAAATCCCAAACTATCATTTACCCATAAATCTGCCCACCATTTCACGCTTACTGAAGATTATTTTGTGACATTATTCGAGAGATCCCTCTCAAGTTGGGAGGGGAAGCTTCCAATCCAAAGTGGTTCGAGGTTGCCTCGGGATTGATTTTCTGCAACCCAATTTTAGTTCTGAGTGTCAACATTTTTGGCGCCGTTTCCGGGTATTTCGAAGTTGATATCTATCCCTGGGAGAAAGACATTTTCATAGTCCTAAGGCCTGGTTGAGCAGCCGGTCATAGGCAAATATTGGTTGCACATGCTCTGGCGACTCCATTAAAAGTTTCTGATGGTGTTTTCACTGGTGGGAGAACTCAGAATTACAGCTTTCACATTAAGGTCGCCCAATGGATGAAGGCACCTGGTCTACTGTTCTTGGCACTTTACAAGAAAGTACCATCCCTAGATGGAGCCTATGTTGTAACAAATTTTGGAAATTGCTCTCAGTTTTTGAAGCTTTCACTATCTAGTAATGTCTTAACGGGAGGCATACCTCGAGAATTTGACAAGCTGCTACATCTTGAAATACTTTATCTTGCTCAGAATCATTTGGTTAGTGCCGACTCCGCTCCCATATTTGGAGCACTTTCTAACTGCACCAGTCTGCAAAAACTCTCTCTGCGAAACAATGCTCTTAAGAGCGACTTACCTGGAAGCGCAGGCCAGCTTTCTCAAACTCTGTTTTATCTCCCTTTGATGGAAAATCGTTGCACTGGTAGTATACCCCAGGAGATGAGCAACCTCACTGGATTGATCATGTTATATCTAGGTCGCAATTTGCTCTCTGAAAGCCTACTTTCTGCACTAGGAGGGATGTCCTCTCTTCAGCTGCTGCAACTCTCCGAGAACAAATTGGAAGATTTACTTCTGGATACAACAAGTGAAGTCTTACCTTTGGTTGTTTTGGTTGTTGGACGAGTTGGATCTGAAACACCGATTAATTGCCAAAACAACAGTCTCAAATGTGTTATTTTGGAGGAGATGGCCAAGCAACATTTTTTAAAGCAAAATGATGCGGGCTGGATTCCAGACTTTGCTTTGATGCTTCCAGTAAGCAAAGAGTTCCCATGGTATATATAGGATGGAATAGACAGAGTATATGTTGTTGGTGCTCGTGGGGAAAAAGGCTTAGAATTAACTATTGCAAGTGAAGTTATTGAAGAATCTGGTTGGTCACCTGTACGTGGTACACTAGACTATTTGCAAGGCCTTAAGATGCTTGGAGTGAAGTGAGTCGAGAAAGTACTTCCCACAGCCACTACTCCGATTGTTTTTGGCCGTGAAAGATGTTATAGGGACAATTCGAATCCAGAAGCCTACCAAAGGGGCCATTTAATGTCTCCCCAAAGTTTATTGACCAACTTATTGCAAATCTTGGGAAATGGGCAAGGTGGTTCAAGTTTGCATCTCTGGGCTTCAGAATTTTCGTTGTGTATTTAATGACAACACATGCCCTCAGGCGTATTATGGAAAGGAGAAGACATTGTGAATGGAAAAGAAGGGTAATGAGAGCTGTAGCTCAGCGGAGGGAGCAGAATGCCCATGAAGGGGACCAGAACGATGTAGGAAGCCAACATGGTCATGATGTGGAAAGAGACAATCCAATGCCAGATCTGCGTCTAATATGTTTGGAACATGAATATAATACAGTCTTTTTTCCATGTGGTCATATGTGTTGTTGTACATCATTCTCATCACACTTATCAGATTGTCCCCTCTATGGGCGACGCATTGAACAAGTAGTGAGGACATACCGACACTGATACTAAAGATATGTTGAGAATGCCACAGGTAACTCCAAATATATTTTTGGAGAAATTGATGGACATTTAGTGATTTGGATGGTGTAATTCAATGTGAATCTCCAATTCCTTTTAAGGGATAAATGATCAATTGTATTTTTAGCTGGCGCTAAACGCTGAAACTCGCTAAAGAAAATAGTAGCTGTTTAACTAATCCTCTTTGAATGTGGTGGTCAAAGGGAGAAACAAATAGGCATAACATCATTGATCCAACACTTAGAAGGTTTGGTAGGTTTGATCGTGAAATTTACATTGGGGTTCCAAATGAAGTTGGTCGACTGGAGGTTCTTCGCATCCACACAAAGAATATGAAGCTTGCGGAAGATGTTGATCTTGAATGTATTTCAAAGAATACACACGGTTATGTTGGGGCAGATGTGGACTCTCGTATTGGTAGGGATATTTTAAAGAAAGAAACTATGCATTCAAAGACACCTAGAAATGTACCAGGTGTACCAGAGCATAACTCATCTGACTTGCAAGCAGCTTCCAACGAAAATCATAGGCAAGCGACAGGGCCTGTTAAAGTCAATAACCCTCCACAACTAACTAATATTCGTGAGTCTGAAATCGTCTCAGCAATTGATGTGGGTCCTAGAAACAACTCTGCAACCAATAATGAAGCAGAGGCCATGCATTTGAAGGATAAGAAGAGAGAAGAAGAAATTGCCAAAGAAAAATTACCTCAGGAAAGGAAGAAGAGGCAGGCGGAAAAGGCACAGGCCAAGGCTGTAGCAAAGGCTCAAAAGGAAGCTGAGAAAAAAATAAAGGAACGTGAAAGAAAAGGTAGGAAGAAGGCAGCAACAACCTTGGTGTCAGGACCCGAAGCAGAAGCAAATGTTGAAGCGGAGACTGCAAGTGGTGCTAACAAACAAGAACCCACAATAAATGAAGATACAGTACAATTAAAAGAGTATGAGACTAATGAAAAGCAAAGGCAGAGGAAGACATATTTTGCGATAAAAAAAGGAAAGCTTGTATTTCCAAAGTCTGCATTTAAAAAGAAGCAATATTTTTCTAGTTTGGCTTGGGCAGGCATGGTCGTTCCATTGGTTGCAGACGAGGCGATAATTATACACAAACTCCATGGGCACGCCGGGCCAACCAACTTGAAATCCGATAAGAGAAGAGTAGAATACAACATAATGTTGGGGACTTCCATGTCATGCCCTCATGTGACAGGCATAACAACTCTTATACGCACAGTGCACCCGGACTGAACACCTGCTGCAATAAAATCAACTCTCATGACATCTTCCGCGCTATTTGATAATACTAAACGCCTCATACAAGACTCCTTCACTAATCTACCCGCCAACGCGTTTGCGATGGGCGCGGGTCATGTGAATCCTAGTGCTGCATTGAATCCTGGTCTTGTCTATGATGCAGAATTTGACGACTTCGTTAGCTTTCTGTGTAGCCTCAATTACACCAGAAGCTGAATTCATATTCTCACAAGGACGGCGAGCTCTTGCACCAATTTACACTCACAGCAGCCTGGAGATCTGAACTACCCATCATCCTCCGTGGTGTTTAAGCCGCGTAATTTAGTTCGTGTTACAAGGAGAAGTGTGATAAATTTTGGGGGAGCTCCGTCTGTGTATGAGATGGTTGTTGAGAGTCCTCCAAACGTAAATATAATCGTGGAGATGAGGACGCTGACCTTCAAAAAGAAAAATGAGAAGGCGAGTTTTACAGTGAGATTTGAAAGCAAAATAGCATCTGATAAGAAATCCAGCGGGCACCATGAGTTCGGGCAGGTTTCCTGGAAATACGTTGAAGGTGTAATGCAGAAATCCCTGACCACTTGTCAAACGATTGAAAACGCTGGCAGAGCATCTGGCAGCCGCAGAGTCTATGAAGGTGAAGCGTTTCATATTTCTAGAAACAAACAACAATTTCCTCTAGATCATTTCTTGTAAAGGCTGAGTTATGAGTGAGGTAATGAATCGCCAGAGATGTTCAGTTAAATAATTGTTAGATGTAATAGAAAACGGGGCCGCAGGGGAGCGGGGGCGAGATGGGGAATAAACCTCTTGCGAAGAGGGGTTCCTGGGTATGCCGAGTTAATTTGTAAACCAGGAATGAAATAATATAGAATATTTTTTACTTGTGACTGTGAGATTCATCACGGTTGATTCTTTTAGCATGTTCTTCCTTATTTCAGCTTTGTTAAATCTGTTTGGAATTAATTTTATATGCTCCTTACCCACAGTTGAATTTTTGTCGTTATCATATTGTTTATTTCTTCCTTATTCCGTCATGACTGTGTACAAGTTTGTTTTCCTGTATCTTCGTTTCATTTCATATTCCTAACTGATGTGGTTCGTTATAATTTAATACGACCACTACTACAGCGAATGAATTTTGGTTTTCTATAATTGTTTACTGTCTTTCCTCTGCATCAACTATCAGTGGGTGTAAGACCAGTCTACACTTCCAGAATTCTGCATATATTCTCTGCTACATCGGCCTTTCCTTTCCTTTTTCTGCTACCGCATCATGATTATCAAATCGCTGAAAGATAGACTTACTTTGCCTCATTTTCCGCAAGTTATTTGATCACTGCTATTATCTCCTTTCTTCGGTTTTCATTTGACTCCACGCCTAATGGACCATTTCCCTGGTTTAACCCCCAAACTCTAAAAATCCCAAACTATCATTTACCCATAAATCTGCCCACCATTTCACGCTTACTGAAGATTATTTTGTGGCATTATTCGAGAGATCCCTCTCGGGTTGGGAGGGGCAGCTTCCAATCCAAAGTGGTTCGAGGGTGCCTCGGGATTGATTTGTTGCAACCCAATTTTAGTTCTGAGTGTCAACAAGACCATTGATGGTGAGTAGGATGGCTCATTATTAAGGTAACACCATCGATGACGAGTAGGATGGCTCATTATTAAGGTGGTGCTTCATTCATTGATTTAGTGTTCTTAGATATGAAAGCTTGCATGCCTAGAAGTGTTTCCTTGACTTTTTGTTGTGATTTTCCTGTTCCTCTTCCATTTAAATTTTATTTCCTTGCTCTTTAGGCTTATTGTTTTCCATCGCAACACTACTACACATGAAGGTGAAGTTTTGAGACTCGCACAGAAAACCCATGTCATAGTTGAGTTTCTATTCACTATGTGTTTTTCTTTAATTATAATCCATTATATCCATACTCTTACTCATTTGATAGGGTGTATATAAGTTCAACCCATAGTTTTCAAATGAATTATGACACTCTAGGATGTCAGGGATGACTTATCTTGTTAATATAGTTTCCTTATTCACTTTCTATCATGTTTAATTTTATTCCAACTTCCCTTTGATTTTTAGCACCATATTGGTTGTGTATGTAAGTCATTGTTGTGTTATGGGTCAACTTGTTTATTTAATTATGGATATGGTTGTGTGTATGTAAGTCACTGTTGTGTTGTGGGTCAACTTGTTTATTTAGTTATGGACTAATGGTTTATGAATCAAGATTGCTTAGATTATCTTAGACAAAAAAACTATTAGTGTTAAACACATTTATGTATCCACACATAGATATAATGCATATATACTGTGGGTATGATTATCACATATTTGGATTGTGTTGTTTCTAGTGTTGTAATATCTACGTAATAGATAAATTTTGAATATGAAAAAGAGTCAAGTGCAAAACAACATTGTTGTGAATTGATGTTTCTAAAGATGTTGAGAATAGTGTGCAATCTCCTTCTATGAGTGTGAAAGGATTATCTAAGTATTCTTATACACAATTTGTCTTGATAGAACTTCCTTCTTTGTGACATTGGTTATTCTTCTCCACCCATACATTCATGCTTGCCTATAACCATCATAACCCTACAATTATCATTTGTATTCTTGAAGCCTTGTTTGGATAGATTATTTTTGCATGCTAGTTGTCTGCATAATGTGTTAACTTCCCACCTTTATCCACTCTCAATTTTGGCCTTCTCGAGCCTTGTTAGATTATGTCAAAAATCAAAGTGTTGGTGTAAATGAAATTTATGCATGAAAAAATAGATATAATGGATATAAAGTCTGAGTATGATGAGAAAACAATTAGTTTGTGAAATGTTATTGCTAGTGTTGAAATATCTATGTAACAAATAATGTTTTGAATCTTGAAAAAAGGCTAAGTGAAAAAAATACGAGGGAATCACTATGAATTGATGTTTTTGAAGATACCAAGAATAGTGTGCAATATCCCTCCGCAATTGTGAAAGGATTATGCAAGGATTCTTATACACAATCTGTCTTGCTAGAACTATGTTCCCTACCACATTTTTATCATTATGCACCCATAGACTCATATTCACCGACAACCATCATAAATTCGTAGTTTTTGTTTGCATTTTTGAAGGTTTGTCACAAGGGCTTCACTGGAAACAATATTATATCACATCCGTTCATAAAGGGGGTTAAAAAATTAATGAAAAAATTGGGCAATATATTGGGGCGTATTAAAGGGGGGTGGGTTTTTTTAATACTATTGACCAATATAGTATTT
>SNQJ01S0086741.1:19973-32643 GCA_010110895.2 Picea sitchensis
TAAGTCCTTGTTTCTTTTGATGAGGCAGAATTTCTGAGTCTTACGATTTTCTAAAGACATGTCATTTGTGGCTTTTGCAGCTTATCGAATGCACATCGGATGACCCAAAACTTCCATTTTTGTCCATCTAAACATCTCTCGACATATTTGTGATTATTCTTCTTGTGGGACATATTTTTTTTGTAGCTATAAATCGTATTAAAAAAATTGAAGAGGATAGTAGGGAAATGGAAGAAATTAAGGGACATGTTGAAGTTGTTGATGTTGCAAAGTCACAGGTACTATGTTTTTTCAATGAATAGTTAAGTTTACAAAATTAGTTGAGAAATCATATGGTATTGTAATATCCTTGTTTGTTCATCTTCCTATTTTGTGGTCATTTAAAAAAAAAAAATTGATGTGCTCTTGATTTTATTCACTGTTAAGAAGGGTCCTAACTTCAGAGGAGCTCGATATTTCTTTGAAGTTTTAATCATTTTTCTAACAAATCAACACATTTTCTATTGTATTGATCATGTTACGTGAGGCAAGAGTACTTGATAGAGAAATTAGTGATTGTTTAGACAACTTTCTAAAAAACAAACTAATTTTGTACTAACACTATTATTCTCTAGGGTTTGGTGTCTAGTCAAAGTTGCATGTGTAGTTGCATATGTTCTTCTATCCCCACGCTAGTTGCAATCACTATTGCATTGCATTTTTGGTAGTTTAAAATATTTAACCCTTGCTGCAGTTATACCTTCACCAACACCCCACTGTGAAACACATGGTATAGTGTTGTTTGCATTTCATATCTGAGAGGCATAATCAATAGTTAACCCAATTTTGGATTCTACGTGTTCATCCATTCATGTTAGATCATGGTGCATACCCCTACTCCCCCGTAGGGATACACGACCTATCATTCAAGGATCTATGATTCTTGAGTCAAGTGACTCTCTGGAACCTTAATGGTTCCCTTTTGTATCTAAACACGGGCCCTTTCGGCTCCTTGGTGTAGGTCTGACAGCACCCGCGACCTTCCCTTTCACTCTTCTACGAAATCTCAGAGTACTGAGCTTTAGCTCTTTTTCTGATAAGCTCCCTCTTTATATGACCTTGGTCGGTGGCCTCTCGTGACCACGTGATTGCGGGCGCGACCAATAGTGGTTTGGGATCAAACTGCTTTTCGGCCCGCAATTCTCCTCAAACCTCCATATGTCCTCTTGGAGAAACCGTGGTATGGATTGCGACCCACCCTCAATGTTTTAAAGTCTACGCACTTCCTGTCCCCATAATGTTACGAGACCGTTGATATCCCGATCTTGACGGTACTGTCTAAACTAACGGTTCAGATCTGCGCATTTCAAATCTACAGACCAGATCTGTCCCTCTTAAATCAATGACTGCGATCTCCTTCGCAATTCTGGACTTCAGACTTTTGAAATCTCAAACCTCTCTTTCCTCCATACGTCAATCTTTCGGAGTTGACGATCTGTGGACACCTGTCCTCCAATCAACGATCCTACCTTCACTTCGGGTGTGTGACCCTTCAACTCAGATCACTGGTCATGCGACCCTCTTCTCGATCAATGGTCGAAATCTCCTCCAGGTCTTCAGATGTTTCAACCTTTCACCTTTGCCTTCCTCTGGATCTCACAACCCACCGACACGTACCCTTCTGGATCTAACGGTCCAGATTCGCTTCATCTCTCCGACTCTTCGCGCTTCGGGAATCTCAAGTTTCAAGCTTACCTCCTCTTGAGCTTACAATATCTAATGGCTCAAATTCACTTTGTTGATCCGACGCCTAAGGTTCACTTAGGACGATCCGACGACTCAGTTTTGCTTCGGATGATTGAACGACTGAGATTTCACTTTGGCTTTCCGGCTCTTCGGGCTTCGAAAATCTCAAGTCTCAAACCTTGATAGGTTCTCTCTCCTATGCGTGCGAAGCGTTAAGGCTTGTGCACCTTACACAGATCAGACAGTTGTTGATCCTTTTCTCTATGATCCAACGACCACTATCGCTCCTCCTCCTGAGCTTCTGATTTCTTTCGACTTAGAATATTTATCAGTCTTCAAAGGTTTCGAACCTTTGTTCCTCCTACGAGTCTGACTCTTGGATATCGTCAACACTTCTGAAGAGTGTTATCCCTTCTGAGATTGATCCTTAAAGGATTTCGACTTCCCACACACTCCTTGCGTTCTCGAGATTTCGATAACTCAGATCGAAGGATTTCTTGAAAAGAAATTCTTCTCGCCCACCTGGCGTTCCTCTGTTCTGGTTCTTCGACTCTTGGTCACTTCTTGACGTTGTGCACTACTTTCACCTGGTCTAAGTTTCCTTTGTTCTCTCTGAACTCCTCTGAGTCAATCAAAGACTCAATCGATGCACTCCTTGCGTTCGAGATGCACACCTTGCATACAATTTTCAGAAGAGAAACAATTGAAACTTATCCAGTTTCGTCACGAAATCATACGATCAACTCTTGAACAATCACACATGAACAAAATAAAATAAATGACATACACAGAATATAACATTCATTCATTCACACATCAAATGAACAGAGTCCAAGGATTTGGGACAATTCTGTCTGTTATATTCATTCATGAAAACAAATTTCATAATATTGCAGTTCTTTCCTGCGTCTTTCTTCTACTCTACTCCATTCTACTAATCTCTATCTCTATCTCATGATCTCCTAATCTAATAAAAACTCATCTCTATACAAAAAGATCTCTCTTTTTTACAAAACAGGGCTCTATGAGCTTATCCTCTCCACTGCCTTAGTGCCATCAACATTTCCGTTAATACACCTTAACCCTATGACTCATTACATTGAACAAAGATCCAGACCTGACACGGATCTAGACCTGCTTACAATCGATTATTTCGATGAACCCATCCACACATGTCCAAAGGCATGACTTTGGAATTTATCAACCTTACACAAAAGTTAACTTAATTTTATAATTCGAATTTTGAAAACAAGAGGGTCAATGCCTCTCCCTATCTCCAAATGCATGTTGACGTATTGATTTTTTAACGCATCTATCGAGTCGGAAATATGCTCCTGCATCATACTCCATTGCTGTGAAAAATTCATGAGCTCCCTCTCATGAGCTCTCCAGCTCTGTTGAAATCAACCTGGATCCCAAACTCTTACTTGGAGTTGTCTACCTACTCCTCTGATTTGTTGTTGTTGATGTTGTTGCTTCCCTAATACTATGGCAGGATCTCTTATGCTTAGATTCTCCTTGCTAACAGTCTCCTCTGCTTCCCTCAACATCAGCTTTATGATCTCTTCTATCACCCTCTCTAGATGCTCCAGTGATTGGCTCTTTTTATGCAGTCTTCTTTGTTGCACTTCCTCCTCTCCATACCTATCAATGGGCAGATCTACTTGATCTCTGATGTTGCCTTCATATCCTCTTGTGGCACTAATTTTCCACTCTGCCACAGACTTCAATTATGCAGTCTCACTGAATTGTTGCTCAGCCTCTTCCTCTGACATATTTGTTTATGTCAGCTCCTCTTGTGTTGGCATATCTCCATCTTCTATCAGTTGTTCCTCTCGCTGGAATTCTGTTGCATGCTTCAGTGCTGCAGTCATCATCTGTTCAGCTTCCCGACTGAAATTTCTAAGCAATTATGTCAAATGCTCTTCTCTTGCAATCTTCGTGACTATCTTCTGGTAGCCATATTCTGGTTTTGGATTGTCCAACCAATCCTCCAACATCTTCAGCTCTTTCTCCCATTGAGTGAGAAATTCATCTGAATTCTCCTCTTTTTCTCCTGGGGTAGAAATCAGTGTATGTTCTTTCTCCTCTTTGATAGTCTCTGTTGGTTGTCCTTCTGTTGCTTCTCCTACAACACATGCTCTATCCCCAACTGGGCTACTTGGTAGGAATATCTCAATTTCTCCAATGATCAAAATACTCCTTTGATCCACCTCCACCAGCTCTCCTTGTTGATATGAAATCTCAACTGAGTTCATGAGACTTTCAAACAATCTCCTCTCACTGCCCTTGCCCACCTGGCAACTTGGGATTTTTTTTTCTACTCTCCTAGCAATTTGTGAGATCCTCCAATGATCCCATCTCATTTCCCACCTGACAATTTGAACTCTCGTTGCTGCTCCTCTGGAAGTATATGAGACCTCCCACTGATCTCTTTGCATTGGCCACCTGGCAACTTGAAAGTCCATTTCTTCCCTCTTGGCAGTTTATGAGATCCTCTACTAATATCATATCATTGCCCACCTGATAATATGATAGGTCACCGCTGCCCTTCTGGCAGTCTTTGAGATCATCCACTGATGTCTTATTCTCATTATCACTAAGACTCTTCCTTGTTTTTGGCTCACAGATGTGAACCACTTCCTACTCTATATCACTGAGGTTTTTAGCATGCCTCAACCACCTTTTCAACATTTGTTGTTTCCTTCTGGACAGGCCATTTTACATTCCTCTTAAAAGGCCATTCCTATGTCCAGTGTACCTTTGCATTCTGCTGCATCTTCAATGCTAGACTCTCCATATTTTCTCTTATTTATGTGAGCTCTTTATCTATCGCAATTTTTTTTTTCTGCTGGTGGTCCTTGCCCTGACCACCCATATGGCCTTCACTAGCCATTTTCCACCCTCTATTTTCATCTCATCTAGCTTTCTACCATTTACTGTACACCTTGCTAGAAATCACACATAGAGCATCAATACTCTGTCTCCTTCTCACCTACTGTCTACAGACAAACTTTAGCTTCTAATATCATTCAACGTTATCATATTATCTTCTTCACCTCCTCACTCCTTTGCCTGCTATCTGCAAGAAAAATATCATCTCTGATACCACCTAGTGCAACCCCCCTACTCCCCTGTAGGGCTACACGACCTCCCGGTCAAGGATCTCCAATTCTTGAGTCAAGTGACTCTCTGGAACCTTAATGGTTCCCTTATGTATCTAAACATAGGCCCTTTCAGCTCCTTGGTGCAGGTTTGACAACACCCGCGACCTTCTCTTTTGCTCTTCTGCAAAATCTCAAAGTATTGAGTGTTAGCTCTTTTTCTGATAAGCCCCCTCTTGATATGACCTTGGTCGGTGGACTCTCGTGACCACACGATTGTGGGCGCGACCAATAGTGGTTTGGGATCAAACTTCTTTTCAGCCCACAATTCTCCTCGAACCTCCATGTGTCCTCTTGGTGAAACCACGGTATGGATTGCGACCGGCCCTCAATGTTTTAAATTCCACGCACTTCCTGTCCCCGCAATGTTACGGGACCGTCGATCTCCCGATCTTGATGGTACTGTCTGGACTTATGATTCATATCTGCGCCTTTTAAATCTACAGACCAGATCTATCCCTCTTAAATCAACGACTGCGATCTCCTTCGCAATTCCGAACTTCAGACTTTTTAAATCTCAAACCTCGCTTTCCTCCGTACGCCAATCTTCCGAAGTTGACGATCTGTGGACACATGTCCTCCAATCAATGGTACTGCCTTCACTATGGGTGTTTGACCCTTCAACTCAGATCAACGTTCCTGCGGCCCTCTTCTTAATCAACGATCGAAATATTCTCCGGGTCTTCGGATGTTTCAACCTTTCACCTTTGCCTTCCTCTGGATCTCACAACCCGTCGACATGTACCCTTTTGGATCTAACGTTCTAGATTCGCTTTGGCTCTTCAACTCTTCGTGCTTCGGGAATATCAAGTTTCAAGCTTTCCTCCTCCTAAGCTTACGATATATGATGGTTCAGATTCACTTGGTCGATCTGACGCCTAAGGTTCACTTCGAATGATCCGATGAATCAGGTCCGCTTCGGATGATCGAACGACTGAGATTTCACTTTGGCTTTCCGGCTCTTCGGGCATCAGAAATCTCAAGTCTCAAACCTTGATAGGTTCTCTCTCCTGTGCGTGCGAAGCGTTAAGGCTCATGCACCTTACACAGATCAAACGACTGTTGATCCTTTGCTCTATGATCCAACGACCACTATCGCTCCTCCTCCTGAGCTTTTGATTTCTTCCGACTTAGAAGATTTATCAGTCTTCAAAGGTTTCGAACCTTTTCTCCTCCTATGATTCCGACTCTTAGATCTTGTCAACACTTCTGAAGAGTGTTATCCCTTCTAATCTTGATCCTTAAAGGATTCTGACTTCCCACACACTCCTTGCGTTCTAGGGATTTTGATAACTCAAATCTAAGGATTTCTTGAAAAGAAATTATTCTCGCCTACCTGGCATTCCTTTGTTCTGGTTCTTCGACGCTTGGTCGCTTCTTGATGCTATGCACTCCTTGCACCTAGTCTAATTTTCCTTTGTTCTCTCTGAACTCTTTTGAGTCAATCTGAGACTCAATCGATGCACTCCTTACGTTCGAGATGCACACCTTGCATACGAGTTTTAGAAGAGAAACAATTGAAACTTATCCAATTTCGTCATGAACTCATACGATCAATTCTTGAACAATCACACATGAACGAAATAAAATAAATGACATACACAGAATATAACATTCATTCATTCACACATCAAATGAACACAGTCCAAGGATTCAGGACAATTTTGTCTGTTCTATTCATTCATGAAAACAAATTACATAATATTGCAGTTCTTTCCCGCGTCTTTCTTCTACTCTACTCTGTTCTACTGATCTCTATCTCTATCTCATGATCTCCTAATCAAATAAAAAAAACTCATCTTTATACAAAAAGATCTCTCTTTTTTACAAAAGAGGGCTCTATGAGCTTATCCTCTCCACTGCCTTAGTGCCATCAACATTTTCGTTAAGACACCTTAACCCTATGAATCATTACATTGAATAGAGATCCAGACCTAACACGGATCTAAACCTGCTTACAATCGATTATTTCGATGAACCCATCCACACTTGTCCAAAGGCATGGCTTTGGCATTTATCGACCTTGCACATAAATTAACTTAATTTTATAATTCGAATTTTGAAAACGAGAGGGTCGATGCCTCTCCCTATCTCCAAATGCGTGTTGACGCGTTGATTTGTTAACGCATCTGTCGAGTCGGAAAGATGCTCCTGCATCAGATCAAGAATAATTTTCTTGGTAATGTATGTACATGTCACAAACCATGCAAGGGGCTCTTGCAGAATAACGAGAATATCTACTTCAATTGTTCATGTTAGACAAAGAATAGATTTTGTAAATAGGGTAGTGGGGTTCCTACCACCATGCACGTAGTTACTCCTTTATTTGCAATGATACACCAAAAATTTTACTCATGCCTTAGGTTCTTTAATGAATCAATATCTACACATACAAGTATTAATTAATAACTAAAAAACATCGGAAAATATTTTTCACTTATTAGTCCCTACCATGGGACTATAGCAATGAGTTTGCTTTTGATGTGACATTAATTTGCATTTTACCATAAATTTGTGTATGCAATGTAATGTTTAACATATGAAAGCAAATATATATTTTTGGATATAATAGAAATATTTGTGTTTCTCATTTCTAATTGGTTGATAGAATTGAAGTGTTATTGTTTCCTTCACGTCTTTCAATATGTAGAATTAATTACATAATCAATGAATTTCACCAATCACCACATCTAAATATAAAAAGTTGTACTATGTATTTATTATTATGCATTATTATATTTATATTATATTTATTATGTAATATATTATTTATTATTATATTTATATTATATTTATGAATATTATAGTTCCATTCAATTTACGGTTCATTATACATTTTGAATAACAAACAACTCTCAAGGCAGACATGCGTTGCCATGCAACTCTTATTTTTCATGTTGACAACTATCCAAGATTATTTCAACATTACATGTAAACTTGAAATTTTTAAAAATTAAATAATGTAACATGAATTAAAGAAAATTTATCTAGCTTGAAATTTTTAAAAATTAAATAATGTAACATGAATTAAAGAAAATTTATCTAACTTGGAATTTTTAAAAATTAAATAATGTACCATGAATTAAAGAAAATTTATCTAACTTGGAATTAAAAAAAATTAAATAATGTAGCATGAATTTAATTTATTAAAAATTAAATAATGTAACATGAATTTAATTTATTAAAAATACTTTGGTTAAACTAAAATATATTTTAACTTCATATTTACTATTAACTTAATTTATTTTATTAAGATGAATAATGTTTTTTTACATATTTGAAATAATTTAATTATAAACCCTTTAATATAATAGTATTTTATATTCATAAATTTTTAACTAAAAATTAAAAAATTATTAATTTATATAAACATAGATTCAAAAATAATGAAAATTTTAAAATAACATAATTTAAAAAAAATAAACATTAAATATTTCTCACTTCTTATCATAATATTGGATGAAAATAAAATGTCAGTAATGCACATACATGATTCATACCGTACACTCATTAGTTGCATTGAGGAAACTAAAATGGTAATGGAACAAATCCATACCCTAACATTATTAATTGCATTAAAAAAAAAAAGGTTGAATATCACTCTTTAATACAAATGGAAAATTTGATGGGAGTTAAACATTAATCAAACGTTTTATTATGGAGAATGGAACAATAAGAAAACATACGCCAGATACAAGAGTTAATTCTGGAGGGACGCATCAGACCAAGCTTTTCACTTTGCAGGAGCTCAATTGTTTTGGTACAAAAGAAGGATGGGACATGGAGAATTTGTTTTAATTACAAAGCCATGAACAAGATCATATTCAAGAACCGGTATCCAATTCCCTACATTGATGATCTTCTCGATCAGTTCAAGGGAGTCAAGTTTTTCGATAAGATTGATCTAAACTCAGGCTACCACTAGGTATAGATTGAACAAACTGATGTATGAAAGATATCCTTCAAGTCTAAAGAAGGTCTCTAAGAGTGGTTGGTCATGCATTTCAGCTTGACTAATGCCCTGGATACATTCATGTGGATGATGGATGATATATTGTATCCATTCACAAAATCCTTTGTGGTCGTATATCTCGATGACATCCTCATCTTCAACAAAACCTGGGAGGAATATTTGAAGTATATTCAACAGGTCTTGGGCACCCTGCGACAACACAAGTTATATGCTAATTTGGAGAAGTGTTCCTTCATCATGCAGAGAATCCAATATTTGGGATACATCATGGATGAGAAGGGTGTGCATGTGGATCTAGCCAAGATCCAAGTCATCTGCAATTGACTGACCCCGAAGACAATGACCGAGCTCCACAACTTATTGAGCCTCACCAACTTCTACTATGGGTTTGTGTTTGGGTTCTCTCATACCACTTGGGACCTAAACCATGTGACCAAGGGTGGAGTGAAGGCCAAGTTTTTGTTGGTTACATCCTAATAGAAAGCATTCGAGGATTTGAAATCATGCATGTGCTCAACATTATTCCTTATTCTACCAGACCTGGAACAACCATTTGAGATTGAGACAAATGATTCACATTATGTTATCAATGCAGTCCTCACTTAGCATGGGAATCCAATGGCCTATCACAGTGAAACAATATTTTATATTGTTCACAGATACCCCACCTATGATAAAGAGATGTACTCCATTATGTAGGCATGTCAACACTGGAAGCATTACATTTTGGGGAAGGAAACGATCATCCACATTAATCACAGGCCTCTGCAATTCATGTAGACAGAAGGAAAGTTACATAATGACATCCATAAGAAGTGGTCCACGTACCTGCAACAATTCCACTAGAACATCAAGTACAAAAAGGGCAGCACCAACAATGTCGCAGATTGCCTCAGTTGACCCCTGATTGTGGCACTAACCACAATTCTTAACTCATGTGGGCATGAGATGTCTGAGTGGCCACAATTATACAATAATGACTCTGACTTTATTTCTTCCTATCAAACATTGAGCATAGAAAAAATGGTTCTAGAATTTCATCTCCAAGATGGATTGTTATGCCATCTGAGCCATTTCTGTTTTCCTTCAAGTGGAGCATGCAAAGTTGATTTGGGAAGCTCATTATAGTCGGGGAGTAGGACATTTTGGTGTGGGAAAAATAGTCGAAGTATTGCAAAATAATTTTTATTGGCCTAAGCTTCGACAAGATGTCCGCAAGTACATCAGATCTTGCACTATCTGCGTGATTTCCAAGCCCACCATTAAGAAACAGGGGCTATACACCACTTTTCCTACTTCGGATAGTCCTTGGCATGACATCTGCATGGGTTACATGTCTATTCTGCCTTCAACCAAGCATGGAAATGACTGTGTCTTCGTGGCTGTTGATCGATTTTCTAAGATGGCAGTTTTGACACCCTACAAGAAGAACATCACAATGCCATCATGCTCTTCTTTAAACATGTTTGGGTTCATTTTTGTCTCCCACAAACCATTATCTCAAATAGAGATAGTAGGTTCCTAAGAACTTTTTAGTCTATCCTATGGTTGATGATGGACACCGAGATAACCAAATCGACTTCCTTCCACCCACAGACTTATGGAAAAATAAAGGTAGTCAACATGATGATTGTCCATATCCTGAGGATGTACAATTCCAAACATCCACGCACATGGGATGAAATCCTTCCTTATGTTTAACATAGCTACAACAGATCCCTCCACAACTCTATTGGCCATAGTCCTTTTCAAGTGTGCTTGGGGTTCCAACCATTAGCCCCCATTGATGTAATTTTTCCCATTGCAACTGCACATGAAGAGTCCTCCCACGTTTAGTCTGAGGTTGATCGAACAATCAAATTTGTTGAGGGAATCCAGCACATCCAACAACAAGCTCATGATATTTTGTAGAAAACCAATGCCAAGTACAAGCAACGCCACAATCAACATCGGGTACCACACAAGTTTCAGGTGGAAGATAAGGTATGGTTGCATTTGCAAAAAGAGCACCTCATAGGACCCCATCAGAAGCTATACCCACTCTGATACAGGCCTTACACCATCACTAAGGATATGGATGATAATTCTTTTGAATTAAATATTCCTCCTTTCCTTTGCTTGCACCCAATATTTAATGTGGAACTACTTTGACCCTATTTTCCACCTCTCCTAGACACTTCAAATATGACTGAGCACTTGGCCTCTATAGAACTCAATCCTGACTGCATTGAACATGAGACAGTTGATCGGATCATGGACACCAAGATGAAGGGAACCCACCAGTAGAACATCCAACTCTATCAGGTCGTTAATGCAAGGAAGTTTTTTCATCGGGGAAAGTGGCTCATGAGGAGTTAGATTCAACATAATTTTTCCCATTTGATGGAGGAACTTGACGCAATGGAGACAATTGCTTCCTAAGGGGGGAGGAATGATCCATGTGGACATTGGTGGCCGCCCACCTATTCCATTGGCTCAAATTACAATTTCCGTCTTGGCATTTTTTCTACAGTTTTTCGGATCCCAAACTTACGTGGTCGTTTTAAGGCCATAAACAACGTTTTTTGACGTAACAACACCCAATTGATCTCTAATGAGATCTATTGGGCTGTTTGAAATTTGTACTTCTCGTCTAGACCTTTCAAATGAGGTATCAAGTGCCACAAACAAAGATCGTATGCAAAAGTTACGTCCTAGGGAAGTTGACATATCAACTACCCCCTTCAGGGCCCACAAACCTTTTGGTGTTTCATCTTCCGAGGTTAGGGTTTTCCCATTCATGTTTTATGTTAAAAAATGCCCTTGGAACCTCATTGGAATCATATTCTTGTGAATAAGCATAGCCGATGCATCTCTCTTTAGAGATGAGCCACCACCATTCTAGCTAGCTTGTGTGCTTTGTATTTTACAATCTTTTGTATTCGATACAATCATTAATAGAATATGAGTTTTATTGTATTACTGTATTCCTTGCAATATTTTTGTGTATTTTCTTTTTATATTTATGTTATTTTTCTTCCTTCATGTCATTCTCAAAATAATGCGGATTAGATATCTTATCTTAAAAATTGTAAATTGTAAAGTTGCTATAAAAAATGTATGAAATTCAATATTAAACAAGTACTAAATATTATATTTCTAATTCTAATTATTGCTTTTGTGCCTTCTAAACTAATTACTAATTTTTTTATTTTAAAAACTCTCTATATTGAATATTCTTTAACCCAAATAATGTTTATTTTATTTTAAGTTATTAAACGTCAATGGAACCTATTCTCTTTTCTCTTTTAAGAAGCTTTTACTTGTGAAGTTTCATTCCATTTTTAAAAACATTAATAATCACTTGTTCTTTATTTCTTTAACCAAAATTGTATTTATTATTAATATTATAATTTTTTCAACCGTTGAAATGTTTCAAAACATTTCTCACAGTTCTTATCAAAAAAATCACTTCTTCTTTACTCCTTTCACCAAAATTGTATTTATTATTAATATTATAATTTTTTCAACTGTTGAAATGTTTCAAAACATTTTTCATAGTTCTTATCAAAAAAAATTGCTACAAGTAAGTTAGTTACGTCGAAAGGCGTACACCTATTGACAATAGGCACAATTAATGATCTTTTAATCTTAAATTCTAATCTGATGGCTAAGCATTAAAGATATTGGCATATTCTTAGTCGTCCTCCAAAATCAATGCGTCAGATTTATTGTTCATAACTTCCTTGCATTTATGAAGGCATCCGTTAACATGTTTACTTTTTTACATTTACCTAATCACATTATAAATTTACTGTAAAAATACATA
>SNQJ01S0086741.1:43384-69952 GCA_010110895.2 Picea sitchensis
AATTACATTTAAATTGAAATTGAAAAAAAAAATGTGATGAGATAAAGAAGTAAAGGATAATATAAAATAAAAATATTAAAAAAAATAGGTAATCAATCTTAATTTAAAATATTCAACATTACTAAAATTAAAATGTAATCTTTGTTATTTTTTTGTCAAAAGAATCTATCATCTTTGTAATATTAAGAAAGTAGAAAATGAAAAACACTTTCATCATTTATCTATATTACATTTCAATTTCAAAATATTTGTTATAAAAAAAATGAAGTGATATAGTAAATAAAGATAAACAGAAATCAAATCAAAACAGGTTAAAGATAATGATTATTTTCAATAAAAACTAGAAAAAAAATCAAAATTTGTTTTTTAAATATGAGAAGTAAAAGAACAAAAGTATTAATAATAAACTTCATTATTGTTTGTTAACAATTTATATAATAAAAAAACATTTCTAACCTTCACTCTAATGTCAAACCACACAAACAAATTAAATAAAAATTTTTTTTTTACAAAAGGACTTGTATGTTTTAGAAAAAGTTTATTCCAAATATAGATTAGAGATACATGAGGAAGTATTATCAAAATCTTGTATTCCAAGGAAATCCAAAAAGTAAAAGACACAAGACACAATGTATTAGCAATAAGCATCAAATTTACATAATAATAAAAACAATAAACCTCAAATTTACATAATAATAAAAACATGTTCCTTTACTTTAATGTCAAATTATATAAACAAATTGAATGGATTTTTTTTCATTAAATGTTTTATTTATTTATTATTAATGTCAAACTATATAAACAAATTGAATGGATTTTTTTTCATTAAATGTTTTATTTAATTATTAAGATGATGAAAATATTTATCATTGTATATATACGACATTTATATTTTAAAAAATGCAAGAGCTAAGTGTCTTGGAGTTTAAAAATTAAAAATGTTGTAAATTAAGATGATTAAAGTATGTATCATTGTATATATAAGACATTTATATTTAAAAAAATGCAAGCTCCAAAGACAACTCCTAGGAGTTAAGTGTCTTGGAGATTAAAAATTAAAAGTGTTGTAACTTAGAGTATGAAATTTCCATCTCCACTTATATTCGTTGAACATATACACCAGCAATCATGCATATCATACATAACTTTAAAAACAACACCATTGGTAAGTATGTTCATTTGTTTATGAAAGTACAAAAGTTGAACAAAATGGTTACTATGTAGTTAAGAGTATGGTAGCTAGAGTTTTTTCTAATTTTTGTAACGAGATTATCTATTGCGTGAACAAGCTTTTTTAATACATTTTGGGATCTAAAAAACTATAGACAAAATGTAGTTTTCTTTAGAAATTTTAGTGATTGCTAGAAAACATTCTTGAAGTATTGACTTGTGCAAAATGCATTCCATTGTGCCATCTTTAGTATCCGGAATGCATTATAAGCTATGTTAATATTTGCATGTTGCATTTTCTTGGTAGGGTGTGTAATTCTCTAAGTTTTGAAGTTTTGGTTATTGCAACAACTCCTAGTTGAATTGAGAATCATTACTACGCATAAAACACATAAAAAAAATTATGCTAACTAATTTCTTGTAGTTTACCAACTATGAATTATAATCGGATTTAATTATTATCCGATATCAATAATTAAATGCATCTACAACATGCTAAAAGCGACATGAATGTAGTTTAATAACACAACACAACACCATATAAATCATTCTCATACATAGAGTAAAAGAACAAAAATTAAACACATGAAATAACTCAGAAAAATAGATAAAATACTTATCTTTTAAATTTGTTGTGCAACCAACTGCTTGGGACAGATGTTCCACCCAAACATAGACTTGGTGTTCCAAATCTCAACAACAAGTCATCCTCGAGCTACGACTAGCAATCCACAAAAGAGGGTGGTCTCTCACTGTTCACTCATAGCTTAGAAAATCCCACAACCCACTGGTATTCTCCTACAATTGTCTCGATTTTCCACCAGCTCTCTTCCTCTCAACCTTCCCAACCCAAGAAATGCACCCCTTCACTGATCTCAGTCCCTCGGGTATCCCATTCGTTCATCATGGTCTCTCTAGCATAGGTAGCCAGAAACTCTTTTCCGGAAAACTCAAGGGAGCTCACTGCCATAAAAACTACCAACAAACATCAACAAACACTTGCTATTATAGTGAAACTCACACAAGAGTTCACTCTTCAAGTCTGAAAAACTGACTCTTCAGTCTTTGTCTCCAAATACGCTTCATAAACACTCTAGCATGCTCCAAAATTCAACTTCCATGGTTTCTCCAGCTCTCATCTCTTATTTTCTACTCTCTGCTTGTTGTTCTTGCAAAAACATTGGTTGTCTAAAACTGTCGTAACTTCCCATATGAATTTCCTCTTTTTGTCTTATTACTTGACTTACACTCTTCCCCAGGCTTATTGTACTCATCCCCCATGCTCCCAATAACTGTGGGATGTGACTTCTCACACCCACTCTTTTATATGCATTCAATGATTGGGTTCTTCTATGCTCAAGGGAAAATTAGAAGTTTAATACATAATGATAATAAAATTTAGGATTATGGGTTGGATTAATAGACATGGGTAATTCCCCCTTGAACCCCTCTTAGACATTCTCTTAGACCCTCGTCTCTCTTGTGGCTTAATCAACCCCCATCTCTGTCCATGTCCCCCAATAGCTAGCATCACATTTTATTATTAAAATTCAGAAATACAATTCGCATATACATCGATTGGCCATAACCATACATTAAAACTACATTAATTAAGCATTAATTAAACTGGGGATTATAGTGGGGATGTTACATTACCCCTCCCCTACAATTGTGTGTCATCCTCGGTGCACACTATGCCAATATACATGCACAAATTTACATCATAATATTAAGGAATAAAAATTCTGGAATGTTTACAACTCCAACAGTAATTCCAACCAAAATTGCATGTTCCTCTCAACCTGTTCACCCAACGAATGTACCCCCTTCATTGCTCTCAATCCATCTGGTTGTACCATTCTTTTGTTAGGGCCCCTACATAGGTTGGCTAGGACTCCGAGATATGGTTCTGGAACTCTAACTGCTCAAAATGGAGTCTTTCATTCTTATATTATGTTTTCTTCTAAATTGAAAAAAAAATTGCAGGTATTCTTCCTGCATGTTTTCTCCATGTTCCCATGTGGCATATTCAGGACCATAGCATTTCCATTGAACCTTTACCAACCGGATCGCTTTGTTTCTAAGCATTTTGACTTTCTGGTCTATGATGCGTATTGGTTCCACCCAAAAATCCCCTTCATGTTACACTTGGATCACAGTCCAATCAATTATGTGGTTAGGGTCAAGCACACATTTCTTTAATAATGACACATGAAATACATTATGCACTCTTATGGATGCAGAAAATACTAGCATGTATACAACTAGCCCTATATTTTATAATATTTCAAAAGGTTCACTATATCTTGTTGGTAACTTTGGGCAGCTTACCAATCTTAGCAAAATTCTCTTCTCTTTCACTTTTAAAAATACATGTTCACCCACTCTAAAATCTCTGAAAAATTTATTCTTGTATGCATAAATTTTCTTCCTATCATGGGAAGCATTCAAATTCTGCTTGATCTTTTCCATTTTCTCTTATGTTTCCTTTAACAAATATGTCCCAANTAAAAATACATGTTCACCCACTCTAAAATCTCTGAAAAATTTATTCTTGTATGCATAAATTTTCTTCCTATCATGGGAAGCATTCAAATTCTGCTTGATCTTTTCCATTTTCTCTTATGTTTCCTTTAACAAATATGTCCCAATAATTGCTTTGTCCATTGGATTATCCCATTCATTGGTGTGTTACACTTCCTCCCACACAATGCTTCAAACAAGATCATTTTTAATGAGACTTGATATCCATTATTGTAAGCAAATTCCACTAAGTGGATATAATCCTCCCACTTTGATGGTTGATCCATCACATACATTATGAGCATCTCCTCAATTATTCTTTTAGTCCTCTCTATTTTCCCATCTGACTGAGGGTGATACGGTGTACTGAGATTTAAATTCATCACAAATCCTTTGAATAAACTGTTCCAAAAATTGGATGTAAACTTTGGGTCTCTATCTGAAACTATTTCCTTGGGCACCCCATGTAACCTAGTAACTTCTTTCATGTAGTTTTTTGCAATATTTGTTGCCCTGTGTAGTCTTCACTGGAATAAAATGTGTTACCTTAGTTAATTTATCCACTACCATGTTACAACAAAATTTTCCTCACCCCATGCAACTTGCTTGGATGGCCTTTCCATTTCCCTATGTAGACTTGAATTCCCCTTTTGTACCTTCCAGAGCCATAAAAACACATTTTTTTGCATATACGCACCCTATCAGTTAGATAACAAGCGTATATGCAGGTTGCTCCACTACATCCCGTGTACATCGGGTTTGGAGCTCAAAATTAAAAATTATGTCAGGTTTCCATGCCATGTCACGAGATCCATGATCCTTGACCTTCCATATACTAGAAACGCTCCAACTTGGCCCTTCAGTTCCATTTGAAGGCTATAAATTGAGCCATATCCAAGCCTTGAGGGATTCAACAATTAAACTTTGAGAGAAAAGACAGTCTGGAGAAATTTCACTTCATATTGAGTCTGCATCCCTTTATCCTTGAAAGCATGAACTCCTTGTTCAGCCCCCAAGCTCTTCTTTCTTTGTGATGGAGAACCTCATTGTCTCCTTTATATGAGCTTACCTTTGGTGGAGGATTGAAGTGGTGGAGGCCTAGCTGGAGGGACTTATTTTTTTGGTTTCGATGTGTGTTGTTACAGAAGTTTGTCACATATATACTTCTGTTGATTATTTTAATAGAAATACTCTTTTCTCGTCCAATTGATATCTTGCAAATATTTGAATTAGTATTCCATGGGCGTATTTGTTATGTATGTTAATGGATTATGGTAATATATATGCTAACATTATATATTATCACTAGGCTCTTGTGTATCTTGGTTTTTGAGGACAAGTTACAGGTATAAAGCTTTGAGTTGCGTGCTCAACGGTGGTCTTCATCGAACGTCTCGACGAGGTAGGCTCTTGTCCTTGTTTTATTATCATTTCATTTATATAGCATATTTGGGATTAGAGTTGATTTCTATGTGTCATTCTGTTTGTTGTGGTTTACTCCATGCCATAGAGAGATTTTCCTCGTAACAGAATTGACGACCATACTGGGGATTGATCTTCTTTTTTGGGGTTTGGAGTGTTTTTCTCCTTGAGTTTCTCTCTGTTAGCTTGAGTTTCCTTATCACATGATTTCTTGACAACCTATTTTTACTTTGCATCTGAGTTTCTTAGCTTAACCCTTTCCCTAACAGGTTTTTACTTGGTATACACGGTTTTACCCTTGACAGACACATACATATGCGAGATGTCCTCCTTTAGGGTGCGTACATACACAATTTTTTCTCAAATAATCACGTACATCATCTCTTTAGTCTTGTTGTCTAAGTTTGGTGTTTGTTGGGTGAGTTTGGATGGTTGTTGAGTCTTCTTGGGTCTCTGTCTTGACTGTTAAGTGCTTACAGAGTGATAGGAAGCCTTCTTATTGTTGAACTTTCGGGAGGTATTCTTTCTTATCATCCTTTTCATTGGTTGTCCTTGCACATCGGTCTGAGTGTTTGCTTCTTGGTATCCTGCTTGACTTATCTCTTTTTGCTTGCACTAGGGTTTGTATGTGAAACTGATATCCAGTCCTTGCATTTTCTTTTCTGTATATCGAAAATAAAAAACATTTACTCATTTTTCATTATGGCATTTTCTCTTTTGATTACTTTGCATTTATTTTGACACATGTCAAGAGATTACATTTTATTGAAATTGTAGAGATTGCATTGGAAAATTTGCATTTAGAAGCATACCATCTCTTTGAAATTCAAGATTAGTACTTAGCAATGTTTTTATATTTGTTTCTTTTATATGTTGAGTCGTAATACCATCAATTTCACGACCACACCTCTTAATTAAGAAAAAGACATTAAAATTAATGTTGATTAATTAAAATTGATTAGAAACAATTTTATTTTTCAAGTGTACACAAACAAGTATAGGACATAGGGCCTTGGAATAGGATTTTGTGAATAAACTTCTCCAAGGCTATTAAACTAAACATATGTGTCTGACCAGGGAGTGGTGAAACCCATTGTGTACTTAGTGATGTCAGGAGGCTCCACTCATACTGGAGTTAAGAACGAGGTCGCGCGAAGTTGGTTGCAGAGATAACCCTCTACTACATTCTTAGCTTCAGAGATATTTTTGGGGTTCTATTCATATTTGGGGTTCTTTCTAGTGCCTTTACCTCCGTGAGAGGTAGTGCTTTCAAGATTTAGGGCTTTGTTACCCTACCCATACTGTGGACTAGACTTATGACTATTCGCCTACACATTGGTTATATTGTGGTGACTCTAGTTGCTTAACATAAGTAGCCACATAGGTTATTTGAAGGGGTTATTCTATAGGTATCCTGAGTTAGATAAGGGTCGAAAAACACGTAGCCTTTTATGGAGGATTACCTCTCTGGGGGAATCTAACTAACCGCGTTGTTAAGCCTACGAGGGCCCTTATAACTAATTTGGATACCTCCAATATTTTACAGGGAGTCTCAGGCCCCTCTTGGGAGAGACATACCTACTCTAGTGAGGGAGGCCCATTTTCAGCCACTATATCTTGTTTGTGTGCATTGTCCTTTTTGCTTTATTTTGGTGTGCTCTCCAATTATTAGTTGGCCTTACGATTTCTTATTATGTTGTGATTTTTGACTGCTATGGTTGGTGGAGCCCCTGTTACTCCCTCAATTAGCGCTACCCAACCCATGGTCTCTGCTCAGTCCATGGGGACAAATCCTTTTCCGAGTGGTACATTGAATCATAGTCCTCAGTCGATGCCTTGGGCCTCTAATCCTTTCTCTTTTCGTATGCCAGACATGACGTCACACTTGTCATCCTTTATTTCATCGTCTTATATGAATCTTAACTTTGGGTCTAGGGGCATGATGCCTCCTTATTCTTCCTTTTCAATTGGTGGGGGTCATATCCATAAAAGAAATCCCATGGTGGGAGGTTGGACTCTTCCTTCCTCTGGACCCAATCCTAACTTTAATTTCCCAGGATCGAGTGCTCAAGTGGGCGGTCCTTCTACTTCCTACATCCTGTCCATCTATCCTTCTTCCGATATGATGGTTCCTACATACACTTTTCTCATGGCGAACCTCACTCTGACCTCTGGTGTTTCATTCAGAGGGAGTCGGTTTTATAGTATGGGAAACCCCTTGCATGAAGCTCCTTCATCTGGGGTAATGTATATCCTCACATGAGTAAACCTTATCATGTCGCTTTCTCCTCGCAAGAGACTTCCTCGGTGATGATTCCCTTACAACCTTTTATGCATCAGTTGGGAGGAGGATATTATCCTTCTAGACAGGGCCATGGTGTATACCGGAACCCTACTTGGCCTACAATCTCTCAAAACCATTCTTTCCTAGGACCTTGTTGTTTGATGCCGCAACCAGCCACTTCATGTCATGCTGGAAGAACAATTCCAATCATTGCGAGTCATATTGGCATTATATCACCAACCTCTGCTAGTCATGTTGAAGATAGGTCAACAACCTCTACAAGTCATGTTGAAGACCAACAACTAGCCACTGCATGTCATGCTCGAAGCACAACTCTAGTCACTGTTAGTCATACTACACATTCATCACGAACCTCTTCTAGTCATGTTGGGAATTCATCACCAACCTCTACAAATCATGTTGGAGATCTACTACTAGCCTCTGCAAGTTATGCTAGGAGCATGTCACCAGCCACTACAAGTCATGTTGGGGGCACTCATACAATTGAGAATCCTAGATGTATAGGACATAAGCCAAAGTTCATGTGTCGACCATTTCTTAGAACTCTTGAATTTGCATGTCGACCATACCCTCTGTGCACCTCAAAGTCACATGAAGCTATATCCTATCATGCACCCTGGTCCTACTTTCATTTTGGGTAGGTAACCTTGAATGCAATAGTTGACATCTTCTCATTGGTCGTTGACTCGGGGGTTTCCCTTGTGTTTGCCGGTAAGAAATCTATTCACAAATTGGGATTCATGCAGTGTCTTGGATGTCATTAACCTTTTTGGTGGTTTGCTCTCCTTTTTCGGCAGTCTTCCTTATTGACTATTATTTAGAGGGTCAATTTCGTGCACTACTTGCATCTGGTGCATGCGGGATATGCATAAGGTCGTTGTTTCGTGAACATCCTATTCGTATGAGTTCCTCCTAATCATCAAGCTATTTCTTTGTACCTCATGTTGACTGATGAGAGATGTCCTAATTCTCTCCTTTCAGTGGGTCTCCTTCCATCGACTTTGACTCATCTTTCTGGAAATGAGACCTAGAATCTTATGAGTACCTAGAGGATTTCAGTCATCAGTGGCAGGTTCTCCTGCCATCGACAGTTGGGAATATATCAATGCCTCTTGATCGATGGATTCTTCAAGTGTTCAAACTCAACACCCTTATTCACACTTGTAATAATGTACTAGATGCCTTGATACCTACTTTCATTATCGGTAGGTTGTCTTGCATTCATTAACGGTATACCTTAATGACTAGTAATCAAATGAAATCTCATTGTGTTCGACATAAACTCCTCTATTCACATGATGTAGACTTGCACCTTCGACGGATAGTG
Organism: Picea sitchensis; assembly: GCA_010110895.2. Classification (NCBI taxonomy): domain Eukaryota; kingdom Viridiplantae; phylum Streptophyta; class Pinopsida; order Pinales; family Pinaceae; genus Picea; species Picea sitchensis. The sequence goes on from SNQJ01S0086741.1 coordinate 52,132, forward strand.
TAGAATACCTCCATCTTACAATAGCAACATTCCTAATCTGTTGTTGTATTTCATTGGACCAGTACCTATATGACTTCAGTGATCATGGTAGATCAGATTGTACTCCATTGTATATGGATATATTCATATTGATTTTGAGACTGGATTCCATTGTGAATTCTCCGTGACTATGACAGCCTATGGCACTTTCTATTTTCTATTCATGGCCATGAGAAACTATTTGATATATTTCCACATGGATCTGTAGTGTAATTCATATTGGCAGCCATGTGTACAAATTCATTATGGATTGTATTATTCTCATGAGTAACTATTACTTCCAGTTGAGTCTCCATTACTCCACTTCTGGGAATTTTAATGTATTTCGGCGATCGCAGATACTCCTCCAACCTCACACATTAGGGGGCATTTGTTAGAGAAAATTTTGCCTCACCCCATGCAACTTGCTTGGATGACCTTTTCATTTCCCCGTGCAGACTTGAAATCCCCTTTTCTACCTTCCAAAGCCAAAAAATCACATTTTTCCACATATACGCACCCTATTAGTTACACAACAAGCGTATATGCAAGTTGTTCCACTACATCATGCGTACAACGGGTTTTTCCATGCCATGTCATAAGATCCATGATCCTTGACCTTCCATATACTAGAAACGCTTTGAATAGGCCCTTCAGTTCCATTTGAAGGCGATAAATTGAGCCATATCCAAGCCTTTATGGATTCAACAATTCAACTTTGAGATAAAAGACACTTTGGAGAAATTTCACTTTATATTGAGTTTGCATCCCTTTATCCTTGAAAGTTTGAACTCTTTGTTCAACCCCCAAGCTCTTCCTTCTTTGTGATGGAGAACCTCATTGTCTCCTTTATATGATATTGCCTTTGGTGGAGGATTGAAGTGGTGGAGGCCCAATTGGAGGGACTTATTTTCTTGGTTCTGATGTGTGCCATTATAGAAATTTGTCACCTATATTCTTCTGTTGATTATTTTAATAAAAATACTATTTTCTCGTCCAATTGATATCTTGCAAATATTTGAATTATTATTCCATGGGTGTATTTTTCATGTATGTTAATGGATTATGCTAATCTATATGCTAACATTATATATTATCACCATATGCTTACGTATATTGGTTTTTGAGGACAAGTTGCAGGTATAAATCTTTGAGTTGCGTGCTCAACGATGGTCCTCATCGAACGCCCGGGCGAGGTAGGCTCTTGGCCTTGTCTTGTTAGAATTTCATTTATATAGCATATTTGGGATTAGAGTTGATTTCTGCATGTCATTCCTTCTGTTGTAGTTTACCCCATGCCATAGAGAGATTTTCCTCGTAACACACCACCATGATGGAATCATGTTGCTTCATTGTTTTGGGAAGCTTTGTAATAAAATCAACTGTAACCACTTCCCAATTCCATTTTGAAATGGGAAATGGATATAATAGCCCCATTGAATGTCTATGTTTGGTCTTCACCTTCTGGCATCCTAGACATCTGGATATGTAATTAGTTTCTTCTTTCTTCATTTTAGGCCAAAAGTATTGGCTTCTTATAACTGTAATTGTCTTTTGATATATTGGGTTCCCAACATATGGTACATTGTGCATTTCCTTCATCACTATATTTTTCATCTCATTGGAATTCAACACATATACTTTTCCTTTGTACATGATAATTTCATCTTCTTTTATCTCAAAGTCTTTAAATTTCTGCTGAAAATTACCTTGTTGTAATGTTTCTTTTATTTTTAGATAATGTTTATATGAATTTGTTGATGCACCAATTTTATCTTTCAAAACAGTATTGTACATGCTAATGGCTGCAATATTCATCTCATGAGCTCTCCTTCTAAGTGTATCAACAACTTGATTTTATTTTCCTTTGATGTACTTAATCTCAGAGTCATACTCACTAAGAAATTCCAACCATCTAGTTTTTCTAGCATTTAATGTGGGTTGTACAAACAATTGTTTCATACCACAGTGGTCTATCCTTAGATCAAATTCCCTCCCCATGAGGTAATTTATCCACATTTTTAATGCATGGATGATGATTTATAATTCCAAGTCATGTGTAGCATAATTCCTCTTGTGCTCTTTTACTTTTTTGGACTCATAGCATACCACATGATATTTTTGTGTGAGGACTCCACCAAGCCCTTCCTTGCATGCATAAGTGCACACCACAAAATCTTCATCCAGATATGCAATATTTAATATTGGTGCACTTATCAAGATGTATTTTAACTACTGAAAACTCTTTTCACATTTGGAATTCCATTCAAATTTCACTCCCTTCTTTTGCAAAGAATTAATGGGGCTTGGGAATCATTTTATGAATCTTCAGTAATAACCGACAATACCCATGAATTATATAATATCCATGTAATTTATTGGTGTTTTCCATCCTCTAATTGCCTCTATCTTCCCAAGATCAATTGTTATCCCTTCTGCTGAAATAATATGCCCCAAGTAGTGAATCTCTTTTGATAAAAGATGCACTTACTTAGCTTGGCATACAAATTATGCTCTCTTAAAACTTGCAACACCATTCTTAAATGTTTCTCATGTTCCTCCTCTGTCTTTGAGTTATGAGTATATCATTTAGGAACACAATTAAAAACTTGTTCAGGTACTCCTTGAACACTCCATTCATCAGGCACATAAAAATAACTAGGGAATTTGATAGTCAAAATGGAACTACAGTGAATTCATAATGCTCATATATTTTCCTTAATGCGGTCTTGTTAATGTCTTATTCATTTATCTTTACTTGATGATAACCTGATCTCAATTCAATCTTAGAAAATATCATTGCACCTTTCAACTGATAAAATAAGTCATCAATCCTTGGAAAAGGGTATTTCTTCTTTATGGTGACCTTATTCAGCTACCTGAAATCAATACACAACCTTAAGGTTCCATATTTATTCTTCCCAAAAAGAGTTGGGGCACCTTAAGGTGACACACTTGGGCATATATACACCTTCTTTAACAACTTTCAAGATGCATCTACAACCCTTTCGACTATGGCATGCCCATTATGTATGGTTTCTTGGACACTGGGGTATATCCTAGAACCAAATCAATAGAGAAATCAATGTCTCTCTTTGGTGGAAATCCTGAGATTTCCCCAAACACATCCTCAAAATCCCTCAAGACTGGATGGTATTCAATGCTTGCCAATTTATCTCTATCTTCCTCTTCCATATGGGCTACAAAAATTCCACATCCCTTCCTGAAACTCTTTTTCAATTGCATAGATAAAAATGTTCTAACATCTATTGCTCTTGTAATGCCTTGAACCTTGCCTTTCTCCCTTCTTCATCAATATAGGTGATTGTCTTGTTGTAACAGTCTAGGAAAACATGGTGTTTTTCCAACCTATCCATGCCAATTAGACAATCATATGAACCCAATGGTATGATGTTCACATCTACCTTTGTGTTGAGTCCATTCATGTCTATTGGACATTCTTTAACTAGTTCGTTGATTTTCCTCTTAGTCCCTGTGGCTAACTGAACTAACCAAGATTTCTTATGCTTACTCCTTTGCAAGTGAAATATTTCAACAATGTTAGAGTTTATGTGACTATGTCCATCTCCAAAATCCATTAAAATTTCTATGGATTGGTTATAAATATTACCTTCCACTTCAATATGTTGGAACATCAAGCATTGATGGTTCATCACACATCTCATGGGTTTGGTCGGTCAATAGGTCGAACTACATCTATACACATTCGTTCAGGCAATCTACCAACACACTTCACCAATCGGTCAAGTAGTCGAAATACCTGTCAGTCAGACAATCAACCAATAGTCAAAGAAAGTCAAGCGGTGGATTGACCAACCTAGAAATAAACTACAAGTTGGGCGCATAGGTAGTCAAGTCGAGCACTCTTGTCGAGCTAACTTGACATAGAATATTTGGTGGAATCGATTCTAACAGTTGACGGTTACATGTGGATAATATCTTCTAGATTCTATGGAAGTTTGTTATATCTTGAGACTATAAAAGCATGCCCCTTGGTTCATTATAAACAATGGATATTATACAATAGATCATGTAGATCAATATGTGCAACATGCATTGTGATGTTCTGATCATAGTGCGCTCTACTTAAGTGTTGTAATGGTATCTTTAGACACCACCTTTTTTCTTCGAAAGTTTGTTCCTCTTTGTTTATCTACAGTACCATGTGTTATGTTTCATGTTGTGTTCCACCCCATTCCCCAACATGGTTTCAGAGTCGATGGTTTGAAACCTCAACCTGCTATTAGAAAAAAAATTTGATTTGGATCTGTTGTGTGATTGACTTTGAGCCAGTGGTTTGCTAATTGGAACTTATCGAAACATACCATTATATCTAGATATCGAAGATGTATTTGAAGATTGATATTGTTGTTATAAACATATAAAATTATGTAGTATGGGTACCATATATGGATACACTATTGAAGATAAAAGGACTGTAATGGTATACGAAGGTTGCGATTCCAGATCCAATAGAACCAGGAAAATTTCATTTTTGATGGAAAGAAGGATGAGGCTATAGGGGTCATCATGACCTACATCTTGCGAGAGATTCAATTTCACCTTAGTGGAATCAACTACCCTCATCAAGTCTCGAAGAGGCTAAAATTGTTGTTCGACTGAGTAGACAAGAGTCATGTCATGTAGTTGGAGAAATATTTTATCTCTCTCGATCTTCATTCCTTTGAGAGAATGGAGGACTAATTGGTGCATGTTAAAGAAATCTAGTTGAAATTGGGCGAATGTGGAAAGAATTATCAGAAGAAAGATGGAAAAATTATCGAGCTAGTCCTAATGAACTTGAGAACACCATTCCACATGTTCATGTTGAATTTTCACACCAACTGGAAAGAACACAAGGAAGATAGTAAGGATTACACCTTTGAAGATTTTATGGCCTTTTAATTTCTAATCAGCACAGACTTATTGAAGAAGGAAATCTTGGTGTCAAACTCCAAGCCCACTTGCTTAAGGGAAATGGCAATATGGATCCCAAGAATAGAGTGCATTTTGATGCCTCTACACAGAAACCTACATACCATGACAATAAACTGTAGAGAAAATCACAACGAAGTCAAAAGAAGAAGACATGTCGGTACTGTGGAAAGACTGGACATGTGGAGAAAACTTGTTATAAGAAGAGAGACGATTTAGAGGAGAAGGTTAAACACCTTGAAGGAGACATGTCCATTGTACGCTGACCTACTGATAATTTCAACTTCCAAGTTAGGACTTATCAGGACTTTTTGTCTCATTATGTGTAGAACGAATTAGTGTTCAACTCTAGGTGCACTCCTTATTCACGTGGTTGAATGAAGATAAGGAGAGGAAAATCTATGTTGTTGATGATTTTTCTCTGTATGTTGTTGGTCAGGTTATTGTTTCTTGTCAACATGGGAAGATTGACGATGTCTATCATGTGCCAAACCCCAGTTCCAATCTATTGTTTGTTACTCAGTTAACACATACAGGTAAGATTGTGGAATTTTGGCTAGATCAGTTCTATCTTTGTGATTTAAAGAAAGACAAGCCGATTGTCATCGGTGGGATCTACTCGATAGATAGTTTGTACAATTTTTGTGACACAAATAGACTTGAAACTGAGAGAATTGCACTTGTTTCTCACACCGACGAGCGAAGTTGAATTTGGCATGATCGACTAAGAGAACTTAATTTTCAAAGTCTGCAGTCACTGACAACTCAAAACATGGTTGTTGGTTTGTCGAAGGTGTTTCCCTTTGAAGGAGTCTGTAAGGTTTGTGTACTTGGAAAGCATCATCATGCAATGTTCGAATCCGACAAAGCATGGCGAGCAAAAAACCTACTATATTTGGTTCACAGTGATGTTTGTTGCATTAATCTACCTTCACTGGAAGGTGTAAGGTACATTTTGACTTTCATTGATGATTCTCATTTCACATGGGTCTTTTTCTTGAAAAATAAGAACCTTGTATTTGAGAAGTTCAAGGATTTTTAGGTCTTTGTTGAAACACAATGTGGTTGACCCATCAAATTCCTGAGATCATAAAATGGTGGTGAGAATGTAAATCAACCTTTTGAAGAATACATGCTTCGATATGGTATTGACTAGCAGTGGTCAGTTCCTCACACACCTCAGCAGAATGAAATTGCAGAATGTAAAAATAGGATGTTAGTCAAAATGGATATATTTTTTCTGTAGGATACAGATCTTCCTCCTCGCTTCTAGGTTGAAGCAGTATATTGTGAAAATTATATGCTCAATCGCATCATGAATTGAGCTTTTCCTTCTATGACTCTAGTCGAACAATGGTATGGGAAGAAGCCTTTATTCGGCCACCTCTGTGTGTTTGGATACGTTTCCTAGGATCATATTCTTGATTATTGCAAAAATAAGTTGGATGCAAAGAGTCGGGCTTGCATCATGATGGGCTACTCTGAATAATCGAAAGCCTATCGACTATTTGATCCTGTCAAACGACAAATCATTATCAACCTAAATGTACGGTTGACGAGAATTATTTTTGTATTAAGTTGTTGAATGCCTCCTCTGTATTACTGCAGGATGATCCCTTTTTTTATCGGACAAATTGGTAAGTGCGGACACAAACATATCTCCCTAGTTTCACCCCGAAACTAGAACAAAACAAGATAGAATATTAAACTTTTCCTAAGTTTTAATTATCAAGAATACTAACTAACAAGAGATAAATGACATACATTTTAAATGTCGTTTTTCCTCGCTAGTGTCATCCTCACTCCGTTCCAAGGCTTATGGGATGATGAACCTGTAAAAAGACACAAGCCAATGAAGTGAAAGAAACAACATATACTTAACAAAACCTATGTATGTGATCAATGAGTCATACAATAAAATAAGGAAAATTTTATGGGAAAGAAATATATCATGGTATTAAAGATATGAAAAGGAGAATACAACCAAGCCTTGATGTTGTAGGGTCCTTCAGAGTTCCTTGCTTCCCACACTTATGCTCCAAGAATTATGACATTTGTAGATCTGGCAGTTACTTATGATCTCAGCTTGGAAAAGTGAAACTCAAAGCCAACATAGGCCCAAATGCTCCATATGAACTAGCTATAGTTGAAGATAATCCAAACTCTTAGCTAGACTAATATCTCATTAGTTGAATCTATGTAACTAAGTTGAAGTTTCGAAAATTCTCTAACCATTCCCAAGCTAACTCCAAAACTCATCAAGCTAACTTTCCCAATGAAAAATCCTCTCCTTTTATAATTTAAATAGGATAAGGTGAGGAGTTAGGATGATCCCATGTAGTCGAGATACGACTCATATCCAAACCAATCAGAGACCACCTCACTCTTGAATCTTGTCTTCTAGAACCTTCGAGAAATTCCTCACCATGGTAGGAAAATGCGTGCTTTAACAAAGAGAAAAAATATGACAATGTCGGAGATATTGTATGAGGTGAAACATCTGCGTTGATCTACAGATTTTTCGCACCCTTAACAATGATAAAGGTGCGGCGATCCATTATAAAGGTTTAAAAAGGAGAAAATATAATTTTCATCTTTACGGGAAAATGTCTTCATTCTTCTTGAGGGATTAAAGCAATCGATCCTTCTAAAGACAAAGGATGAGGTACATCGTACCAATGGTCATAAGTGTGAAAATAATGTGTAGCATTAATCTCCCGAGCATGAAGTTAGAGCGAGTGATAGCTAAAATACTTTGTCGGTAAAGGAACCTAAAGAACTGCGTCGGTCCAAACTTGCCAAAAATAAAGAAATACAATACAATAATATATCATCAACGAGGTAAAGGAATTACCATGCTTTCGAATACAAATGAATCAAATCATAAATGTTGACATACGAAGATCCATGTCAATTAAAAGCGAAGTCATGGACACAAAAAATACAATGTGGATCCATGCCAATATGACTCTCAAATCTAAACATAGCCACCAAAAATACATTGTGGATCTATGCATTAAGACTCAAATTTGAACGCAATACGAGACACTTTGTCGATCTATGAAACGATGCAATTTTAATATAATCCAAGTACAGCACAGTCTGTCGAGGAAAATATCTAGAGTCTTCATCTCCACCATTCCATGATACGAATCTAACCATGTGAGACCATGTGCTGAAGTCGAACATGGTAGAAACCACTTTTATTAACGGTCATTAGTGTATGTGTGGGTAGTCGGGGAAATCACCATTATGTCAATGACTCCTAAGGTACAGCGGTACAATCCGGGTGTGAATTTAATGAGCTGAAGTCGAACTCTTGGTGGAATCTCCCGATCAAAGGTAAATAATGAAAACCCTTGTCAAAGGTAGAGGAAACCTGCCATTGAGGAATGAAAGTTCTAAGGTACCAATTGGTTTATAAGTCTAATTCTTGGATAATGAAGTCGGTTGACAGCAAGAAAAAGACTCTCCACCGGAGGAGGGCCTTAATGTATCCTCCATCAATGACGAAGCGGGTAACAAGATTTGAAATAGATCAAAGAAACAAGTGATTAGGACTGACTCGGGGATGGTTGACACAATAGAAGGCTTGAGGACTGCATAAATGGTGTGCGATAGAAGGATTTTTGGGTTGAACTCTTTTTTGAACATATTGACAACACAACAATATCTTGGAAACACTAACTCAACAACGGGGATCACAAACCAATTTGTAATCTTATAAAGGAGTATGATCAGAGACAAGAGAATTTTCCAACCTAGACACACAAAGCGATTGAAAGGGTGTCATGATAAAAACACCTGCTCTTCCATAGAATACATGTTTTAGATACATTTCTTTCCCAAAATTCCCCACCACCATTTTAAGCGAGTACCTCTTTATTTTTACACAATCTTGAGGAGGATAACATATGCTTGAACTATAATCTCATCCAGCCAGGATAGGTGCCTCGAATTGTTACAACAAACCACGAGTGGTTTGGTCCCATACAAACCTTTCGATGTTTGTTTTACGAGTCCAAAGAAACATTCAGTGGTTTTCATATTTAGAGAAGTCGGAAAAACACTTAAAGGGAAACTCTATGAGTTCATTTTTCGTAAAGTGATGCGATGAGACCCGAAAAAGAGATAAACTATCGCTCCAGCAGATGTGTTTTCTAATACTTGTGGTGTGAAAATAACAAGATTCTTTGGGGAAATATTTTCTGTTTAGGATGGAAAAGACTCTTACAAGGTCATCAAGGGTTCCTTTTTCATATAACCTTCTGAAAGATGCGAGAAAAAAGTGATAAGTTTACTTTCGGATATATTCTCTCATGTATTCACAGTACGAGAAAGAACAAATACTAAGAACAAAACAAAACTATGCTTGGGATAGATTTTTATTTTTACACAAAAGCTTACAACTAAACAAAACTATGCTTGGACACGGTTTCATTTTTACATAAGCTTGAACGGAGGAAACTATGCTGAGGTAGGTGGTTTCATTTTACATAAGCTTGAAACTAGAAAAAATATTCTTGCGACTTCCCAGCGCTAGTTCCGCGATTCACATGGTTGGTTTAGCGACTTAAAGAGCATTTAAGGCTCTTCGCATCAAAGAAGTCTAGAGGCGGAAGTATTTCCTTCGATCTTTGTCTCATCCAGCGACTTACGGTGGATGAAATGAAGCTCAAATACTATACGTAACGAAGTATTTGACTCAATCGAAGAGGGGAGAAACCTATTTCATTTTTTAACGAGCTTGCCACGAGAAGAAAAACTATGCTAGAAATCTAGGTTCAATCCCGAGATTTTTGTTTCATTTTTGAGCGAGCTTGACACAAAGAATAACTATGCAACCTGTTCATTTTTTAATGAGGTTTCAACAAAGACAAAATATCCTCACGGTTGGTTTCATTTTTTAGCGAGCGAGTAAAACCCTTGCTCAAAATTTTGAATTTCCTTTTAAATGAGCTTGAAATCAGAAAACCATGATCAAAGTTGGTTTCATTTTAATGAGCTTGAAATAAAAACATGCTAAAATGCGGTTTCATTTTTAAGGAGCTTGAAATGAAAACCATGCTCAAAGTTGGTTTCATTTTTAAGTTTGAAATCAAGAAAACCATGCCAAAGATGGTTTCATTTTTATGAACGAAATCGAAGAACTATGCTCGTAGATGGTTTCATTTTTTTTAATCAGCTTGAAATCAAAAACCATGCTCAAAGGCTGGTTCCATTTTTTAAATGAGCTTGAAATCGGAAAACCATGCTTTCAAAGTTGGTTTCATTTTTAATGAGCTTGAAGGAAAACCATGCTCAAAGCTTCGTTTTCATTTTTAATGAGTTTGAAATCAAAAACCATGCTCAAACTAGTTTCATTTTTTAATGAGCTTAATCGAAAACCATGCTGCGCCAATTTTTTGTCGGACAAATGTCGGTGAAGATGCGGACACAAAATAGTTCTCCTAGTTTCACCCGAAACTAGAACAAAATAAAATAGAATATAAACTTTCCTAAGTTTTAGTATCAAACATAGTACTAACAAGAGATGCATGACATACCTTTGAATATTTGTTTGTCCTCGCTAGTGTCATCTCGCTCCATTCCAAGGCTTATGGGATGTTGAACACGTAAAAGACACAAGCCGTGAGAAGTCAAAGAAAACAGGTATGCTCAACAAAACCTATGTGATCGAGGAGTCACACAATAAAATAAGGACAATTTTTGGGAAGAAATATATCCGCGGTATTAAAGATAGAAAGGATAATACAATAATCCTTATGTTTATGGTTTTTTTATAACCCTATATTTCATAGTATCACATTTGATTGAAATTTCTTCCTCGATCATTTTGTAAATAATATTTCATTATGAAATGATTTCAAAAAGAAAAGAGAAAAAGAATAAAATAGAAAAAATGAAAAGAGGGTATGAAAAGAAAGAAAAATAAACAAAAAACCCATCAAATAAATTAGTTTAATGAATCATATTGTTTAATCATGATCAAACATTTTAAATGTGTTGTTGATAGGTTAGAGAATAAGTTTGGTCAAATTGTTTAATCTTGGCCAAGTAGATAAGATAGGTAATAATTAATCAAGAGTCATAAAATTTGGATCAGTAATGTTAAAATGCCCTGGAGTTGGGAGATGGGTTATGTGAGTTTTGTCTCAAGAAAATTGAAGGAAGTTCAAAATATACCCCTAATTGATTAAATTTGGTTATTTTATCTTAGAAAAATAAATTTATAGTGTAAATAATATACAAGATGCAAGCTTGGCTTCATGGCACATATTTTATCCCAAGACTTTCTAGAAAATAAGACATTTTGTCTTGTAGTTCCTAACTCCCTCAAAAATCCCCATCAACGACATCCATCTCTCAAGATCGGCCGGTCCCGACTTTTGAGACCCCCTGACCTTTTTACCTTTAACGAAAAAAGTAGTTTTTTACACGTCGGACCCACCAAACATGGTGTGTCCTCATCATTTGGAACTGTTTTTGCTTACATACCTACCCCCTCTGAAATGCTCAACATAAACTTGTGTAGAGTAAGTACTCACCGTTTGGAATCATGTGGTATAGGAGGTCCTATTTGATGCAGTAACCCCTACCTAGCGTGCCCGTGATCGGGTGGATCTCGACACATGGAAGGGACTTTACTTTGTTCACCAAGTTGATTTGTAGAGTGGTGAAGGTGGTGAAATTATATGGTTTGAGTTTTATTTTCTCATGCATTAGTGCTTTGTTAAAAAAATGTCTCATGCATTTCTTTTAATGCTTTTATGATATCTCCTTGCATTTTATTATGCTTTATGAGATTTTTGGAAAAACTCATATATTATTCAATTTGATGTAAATGATTAATACTTGTGAGGGAAATTAGACTCATGTATTTATCATTATATTATAATTTTGGAAATTGGTTTATATGTGAGAAACCACCTCACAAATTTGACATTATTCTCAATTATTGGTTGAGAGAATCAAGGGAATGGATGAAAAGTCTTGGGTGGTTTTGAGACTTTTTCCATTATGTGCTTGAAGATATTTTGAGATCCTACATTTATGGATCTTGTTTTCCTCTTTTATGAGCTAGATCCTGTTATTGTGGATCTAGGAATTATGCTCTTTCTTAAGAGAGAGTGAGGAGAAACTATATAATGCCTTATGTGGTCCCTTTATAAGGGGAGAGGAGGGAGTGTAATGGAGAGTTAATGAGTGGGTTTAGAGAGCCATAGTGCTACTACTCCTAGTCATTGAGAGACTTATTCATGTAAGGAATTATCCTTCTTGATGAGGGAGATATATGAGGTGTGAGTAGTCTTCTTGAATCCAATCATGATCAAACTCTTTAAATTTGTTGTTGATAGGTTAGAGAATAAGTTTGGTCAAATTGTTTAATCTTGGCCAAGTAGTTAGGTTAAGTAATTAATCCAAGGTCTAACACGGATGGAATTATTAGATGCTTAGGTTAGGAGATAGGTTAGGTGTGTTTTGTCTCAAGAAAATTGAAGAGGATTTCAAAATATACCCTAAGTTGATTAAATTTAGTTATTTTAGCATATGAAAATAAATTTATAGTGTAAATATGCAAATTGCAAGCTTGGCACTTCATGTATATTTTTTATCCTAAGTTTGCTAGCAAACAAGACATTTTGTGTCTTGTAGTTCCTAACTCCTCACAAATCCCCATCGACAGCATCCATCTCTTTCGGATGACGATCCCGGTACTTTTAGGACCCACACGACCTTTCTACCTTTATGAAAAAAGTGGTTTCCCTCGTGTCGGTCCCACCTAACATGGTGTGTCCTCATCTTTTTGGACCCCCCTCCTATTTCTACTTACAGCCTACCCGTTAAATCTGCTCAACATAAACTTTGTGTGGAGTAAGTACTCACCATTTTAGATCATGTGGTATCGGAAGGTGGAGTGTTTGATCTGAAACCAACTACAGTGTGCCGTGATCCGAGATTGAATCTCTCCACACATGGAAGGAACTTTACTTTGTTCACCAAGTTGATTTGAGGTTGGTGACAAAGTGGTGAAAAAAGGATGAACTTATATGTTTTTGAGTTTTATTTTCTCATGCCATTGGTGCTTTGTGAGAAAAAGTCATCACATTTCTTTTATGCTTTTATAAGATGCTCATGCATTTAATTATGCTTTAAGAGATTTTGGAAAAACTCATATATTATTCAATTTTGATATAAAATGATTAATACTTGTGTGAGGGAAATTAGACTCGCGTATTTATCATTAAATTATAATTTTGAAGTGATTTTTATCTGAGAAACCACCTCACACCAATCTGCCATTATTCTCAATTATAGGTTGAGAGAGAATCAAAGGGAATGGATGAAAAGTCTTGGGTGGTTTTGAGACTTTCCATTAAAGGGAATGGATGAAAAGTCTTGGGTGGTTTTGAGACTTTTCCCATTATGTGCTTGAAGATATTTTGAGATCCTACATTTATGGATCTTGTTTTTCCTCTTTTGCAATTAGATCTTATTATTGTGGATCTAGGAATTAATGCTCTTTCTTAAGAGAGAGTGAGGAGAAACTATATAATGCGTTATGTGAGCCCTATGTAAGAGGGAGAGTAATGAGGAATTAATGAGTGGAGTTAGAGAGCCATAGTGCTACTACTCCTAAGCATTGAGAGACTTATTCATGTAAGGAATTATCCTTCTTGATGTAGGGAGAGCTATGCGTGTGCGTAGTCTTCTTGAATCCTCATTGAAGGATAAGGCATCTCTTATGTAATCACTTATGAGAAGGTCCCAACATATTTTGAGGAAGGAATGAAAGCGATCTGTATTCCAATTGAAGCGGGTTCAAAGACGTAGCTCGGGAGGGGTGAACTTCGTTACCAACATTGGTTGTCTCTCTCTTGTATTTCCATGTGATTTATTCCATTTGAGTTCATGTATGTTATGTATTCTTGTTTAAAAGCATGGTTAATCATGGATTTGTATGCCCTTTAATCCTTATGCAAATACTTCGTCAAAAAAATGATTCTCGATTGAAAAATTGTGTAGAGTAAGTACTCACCTATTTTCAGATCAAGTGGTATCAGAGGCCATGTTTGAGTACAAGAAACCAACCCCTACCTGGTGTGCCACGTGATCCAGTCGGATCTCCACACATGGAAGGGACTTTACTTTGTTCACCAAGTTGATTTGAATTTGGTGACAAAGTGGTGAAAGGGTGAACTTATATGTTTTGAGTTTTATTTTCTCATGCATTAGTGCTTTGTGAGAAAAAGGTTTCATGCATTTATTTTAATGTTTTTATGAGATGCTCATGCATTTAATTATGCTTTATGAGATTTTTGGAAAAAATCATCTATTATTCACTTTTGATGTAAAACGATTAATACTTGTGAGGGAAATTAGACTCATGTATTTATCACTAAATTATAATTTTGGCAATTGGTTTTTATGTGAGAAACCACCTCACACCAATTTGTCATTATTCTCAATTATGGGTTGAGAGAATCAATGGCATGGATGAAAAGTCTTGGACGGTTTTGAGACTTTTCCCATTACGTGCTTGAAGATAGTTTGAGAGCCTACATTTATGGATCTTGTTTTTCCTCTTTTGTAATTAGATCCTATTATTGTGGATCTAGGAATTAATTCTCTTTCTTAAGAGAGAGTGAGGAGAAACTATATAATGTGTTATGTGAGCCCTATGTAAGGGGGAGAGTAATGAGGAATTAATGAGTGGAGTTAGAGAGCCATAGTGCTACTACTCCTAAACATTGAGAGACTTATTCATGTAAGGAATTATCCTTCTTGATGTAGGGAGAGATATGAGTGTGAGTAGTCTTCTTGAATCCTCATTGAAGGATAAGGCATCTCTTATGTAATCACTTATGAGAAGGTCCCAACATATTTTGAAGAAGGAATGAAAGTGATCTGTATTCCAATTGAAGCAGGTCCAAGGACATAGCCTAGGAGGTATGAACTTCGTTACCAAAATCGGTTGTCTCTCTATTGTCTTTTCATGTGCTTTGTTCCATTTGAGTTCATGTATGTTATGTATTATTGTTTAAAATCATGGTCAATCATGGATTCATATGCCCTTTAATCCTTATGCAAATACTTCGTCAGAAAATGATTCTCGATTGAAAACTTGTGTAGAGTAAGTACTCACCCGTTTTTAGATCAAGTGGTATCAAAGGTCGTGTTTGAGTACGAGAAACCAACCCCTACCTGGCGCGCCACGTGATCTGGGCGAATCTCCACACATGGAAGGGACTTTACTTTGTTCACCAAGATGATTTGAAGTTGGTGACAAAGTGGTGAAAGGGTGAACTTATATGTTTTGAGTTTTATTTTCTCATGCATTAGTGCTTTGTGAGAAAAATGTCTCATGCATTTCTTTTAATTCTTTTATGAGATGATCATGCATTTAATTATTCTTTATGATCTTTTTGGAAAAACTCATATATTATTCACTTTTGATGTAAAATGATTAATACTTTTGAGGGAAATTAGACTCGCGTATTTATCATTAAATTATAATTTTGGAAATTGGTTTTTATGTGAGAAACCACCTCACACCAATTTGCCATTGTTCTCAATTATATGTTGAGAGAATCAAGGGCATGGATGAAAAGTCTTGGGTAGTTTTGAGACTTTTCCCATTATGTGCTTGAAGATAGTTTGAGATCCTACATTTATGGATCTTGTTTTTCCTCTTTTGTAATTAGATCCTATTGTTGTGAATCTAGGAATTAATGCTCTTTCTTAAGAGAGAATGAGGAGAAACTATATAATGCCTTATGTGACCCCTATGTAAGGGGGAGAGTAATGAGGAATTAATGAGTGGAGTTAGAGAGCAATAGTGCTACAACTCCTAAGCATTGAGAGACTTATTCATGTAAGAAATTATCCTTATTGATGCAGGGAGAGATATGAGTGTGAGTAGTCTTCTTGAATCCTCATTGAAGGAGAAGGCATCTCTTATGTAATGACTTATGAGAAGGTCCCAACATCTTTTGAAGAAGGAATGCAAGCGATCTATATTCCAATTGAAGCGGGTTCGGAGACGTAGCCCAGGAGGAGTGAACTTCATTACCAACATCAATTGTCTCTCTCTTGTCTTTTCATGTGCTTTTTCCATTTGAGTTCATGTATGTTATATATTATTGTTTAAAAGCATGGTTAATCATTGATTCTTATGCCCTTTAATCCTTATGCAAACACTTCGTCAGAAAATGATTCTCGATTGAAAACTTGTGTAGAGTAAGTACTCACCCGTTTTCAGATCAAGTGGTATCAGAGGTCGTGTTTGAGTATGAGAAAACAACCCCCACCTAGTGCGCCACGTGATCCGAGTAGATCTCCACACATGGAAGGGACTTTACTTTGTTCACCAAGTTGATTTGAAGTTGGTGACAAAGTGGTGAGAGGGTGAACTTATATGTTTTGAGTTTTATTTTCTCATGCATTAGTGCTTTGTGAGAAAAAGGTCTCATACATTTCTTTTAATGCTTTATGATCTTTTTGGAAAAACTCATATATTATTAACTTTTGATGTAAAATGATTAATACTTGTGAGGGAAATTAGACTCATGTAATTATCATTAAATTATACTTTTGGAAATTGGTTTTTATGTGAGAAACCACCTCACACCAATTTGCCATTATTATTAATTATAGGTTGAGAGAATCAAGGGCATGTATAAGAAGTCTTGGGTGGTTTTGAGACTTTTCCCATTATGTGCTTGAAGATAGTTTGAGATCCTACATTTATGGATCTAGGAATTAATGCTCTTTCTTAAAAGAGAGTGAGGAGAAACTATATAATGCCTTATGTGAGCCCTATGTAAGGGGGAGAGTAATGAGGAATTAATGAGTGGAGTTAGATAGCCATAGTGCTACTACTCCTAAGCATTGAGAGACTTATTCGTGTAAGGAATTATCCTTCTTGATGTAGGGAGAGATATGAGTGTGAGTAGTCTTCTTGAATCCTCATTGAAGGAGAAGGAATCTCTTATGTAATCACTTATGAGAAGGTCCCAACATCTTTTGAAGAAGGAATGAAAGCAATCTGTATTCCAATTGAAGCGGGTCTGGAGACATATCCTAGGAGGGGTGAACTCCGTTACCAACATCGGTTGTATCTCTGTTGTCTTTTCATGTGCTTTATTCCATTTGAGTTCATGTATGTTGTGTATTATTTTTTAAAAACATGGTTAATCATGGATTCATATGCCTTTTAATCCTTATACAAATACTTAATTAGAAAACAATTCTCGATTGAAAACTTGTGCAGATTAAGTACTCACCCATTTTCAAATCAAGTGGTATTAGAGGTCGTGTTTGAGTATGAGAAACCAACCCATACTTGTTGTGCCACATGATCCGGGCGGATATTCACACATGGAAGGGACTTTACTTTGTTCACCAAGTTGATTTGAAGTTGGTGACAAAGTGGTGAAAAGGTGAACTTATATGTTTTGAGTTTTATTTTCTCATGCATTAGTGCTTTGTGAGAAAAATGTCTCATGCATTTATTTTAATGTTTTTATGAGATGCTCATGCATTTAATTATTCTTTATGAGCGTTTTGGAAAAACTCATATTATTCACTTTTGATGTAAAATGATTAATACTTGTGAGGGAAATTAGATTCATGTATTTATCATTAAATTATAATGTTGGAAATTGTTTTTTATGTGAGAAACCACCTCACACCAATTTGCCATTATTCTCAATTATAGGTTGAGAGAATCAAGGGCATGGATGAAAAGTCTTGGGTGGTTTTGAGACTTTTCCCATTATGTGCTTGAAGATAGTTTGAGATCCTACATTTATGGATCTTGTTTTTCCTCTTTTGTAATTAGATC
>SNQJ01S0086742.1:0-20674 GCA_010110895.2 Picea sitchensis
ATAATGACTGGGTGAAGAGGTGTTGGGTGAGAGCGCATTTTCCGAGTGAACACCTAGCAGGGGTGACACTTCTTAACTGCTTCAATGGAATATTTAAAGATGGTGGACCAGAAGTAACTGACTCGTAGGATGTTTTGGGTTGTCACAAGCCTGGATAGGTGACCACCACAATCCCCTTTGTGGAAATCATTTAGGACTAACTCGACATCTTCGTGAGTTAAGCAACGATGTAAGATATTATCTATTCCTTGGTGATATAAAGTGTCGCTGATGATGGTATACTTTTGGGCTTAGTATCTAACACTTCATTGATCATCTCACGAGAGATGTTGAGTGAACTTCAAGGTTTGAGGATATAAAACAATGTCTCCATAGCAGGGGTCGGATGACGAGACAAGGAAAATGTGTTCATCTACAAATGAATTGACATGGATAACATCTGCATCTAGTCATGGGAAATCAGATATTAACTCTGCAAAAACTAGTGATTTCTTGGACTTGGCTGAAGCAAATTTGAGATCAAATTCTTGTAAGATGACAAACCATTTATTATATTTCCTGCCTATGATACACCTAGTGAGGATGTATTGAAATTGATTGACATCAACAACCACAATAGTCTTGAAAATCAATATATAGTGTCGTAAACATTGGACGACTTGAATGGTAGCCAAAGATAGCTTTTCAAGGTGAGAGTAATTAAGCTCAGGACCGACTAAATTTTGACTGAGATAGTAGATGATGTGCTCATGGATTTCATCATCTTCCTGAAATAGAACCATACCAATCATTTCTTCAAATGCGACAATATATAACAATTAATCTCTACTGTAATCAGGAGATTTCAGCAGAAGGGCTGATACTAAGGATTTCTTTCAAGCGTCGAAAGACTCTTGGGCTTACTCATCCCAAATAAAAGGAGTGTCTTTCTTCAATAGGTGCATGAAACCCTTAGTGATATTGGCATAATTCACTATAAACCGATGCAGGAAGCTATCTTCCCCCTATAAACCTTGAATTTGTCTAATCATGTGCAGGGGAGGCAATTGAAGTATTGCCTCAACCTTAAGAGGATCTACCATGATCTCGGTCTCGGAAAATAAGAATCCTAAGAGATGACCAGACTTAACGCAAAAGATGCATTTGTGAGGGTTTAACTGGATTCTATAGTAACAAAATATTTCAAAAACTAGCCAAAGGTGTGTAACATGATCCCCTCTCTTGCGAGAGTGAGCAGCAAGATCATCTAGGTAAGCTTTGACTATGTTCTTGAGATCGTAAAAAGTGAAAGTCATGGCGCATTGGAAGGTCTCTCCTGCGTTTTCCATGCTGAAAGGAATTTTTTGGTATGAAAAAGTACCCCAAGTACATATAAATGTCGTCTTGTGTTGGTCCTCAGGTTTGATCTGGATTTGGTTATATCTTGAAAATACGTCCATAAAGGAAAATATTTCACTTCCCACACACTCATCGAGAATCTGATCAATGAAAGGCATGGGGAAGTTATATTTAGGACAAGCCTTATTTAGGTTGTGAAATTCCATAAACACATGGATGGTTCCTTGCTTTTTATTCACTGGAACGAGGTTAGATACCCATTTGGTTAAGGGAACCGAGTATATGAAGCCATCATTAAGTAGCTTCTCCATCTCTGCCTTAATAGCGGGGGCCTTCCTAGGATTAACATATTTAAGATGTTGTCGAATAGGTTTAGCATCCAGATAAGTCTTAATCTCATGTTCGACAATATGAGGGTTGATCCCTGGCATCTCTTCATATGACCAAGCGAATACATCTTGAAATTCTTTGAAGAGGTTGGTGTAGATCGGAATCTCTTATGGAGAACATTCCACACCTTATATTTACATTCTCAATCTTGCCAGGGGTATGAGAGATATCGATTGAGACGGTAGGAGAAATACTTGCCATATTTCCTTCGACATAAATGTCGTGCATATCTAGTTGAACTATAGCATGACCGACTATCTCTCTCAAGGTAGAACAAAAATCATCTTGTTCGATTCTTTCAAGACTTGGGAGAAAATAAGATCGATGATGCATATCATCCCAAGGTATCTCAGAAACATTCATGGCTTCTAGGATGGCTTCGTCCGAAGTAAAAGTCTCATCTAATAAATCATGTGAACAAGATAACGAGGTGGGACATACAGGCCTAAGAACGAGATCATCCTCATCCATATGCGAGGTAAAAAGATCGTGATCGACAAAGGAGTCAAGAATGGATTGATATGCAGTCTCCACTACCGATAGTGGCATATCCATGCCAGCATGCGACTGACCTTCACTCGACGAAGTCAGAGAAGGTAGGGTCCATGGATCACTAAGGTAGGAAGTGCGGAAATAAATGGAACTCACTACTGAAGCAGGCCTACTAGACATGGCATAAACATGGTGAATCGGTGCCGAGAAGTCGAAAGTACCCATGAGGGAAGAATACATTTCGACACCGATATTCTCATTTTCTGACTGAGAATTGTCGATCATTGGGATCGAAGGTCCAAAATATGTGTTCAGACTAGAGTACACAAAGGATAATTAGTCGACTGTCATGATATCTCCCTGATGAGGAAAACAAAGTGTGCGGAAAAC
This sequence comes from Picea sitchensis, assembly GCA_010110895.2. Lineage (NCBI taxonomy): Eukaryota > Viridiplantae > Streptophyta > Pinopsida > Pinales > Pinaceae > Picea > Picea sitchensis. The sequence continues at coordinate 2,611 of SNQJ01S0086742.1, forward strand.
GGATGATACGACAATGACCATAGTATAGGTCCAATTGTGACCTAGTAACAAGTTATAATTGAGAGGTGCATCAACTACCTCCACTTCCACCTCTACCGTCTTCCCACATAACTGGACCAGAAATGCGGGAAAAATACCATGAGGGTGGAAGGAATGACCGTCAAATGTAGTCAACATGTTCGACGAATTGGAAAGGGTTGGAGAAACAATAGCTTTCCAACAGACCAAGGACATCACACAAGTGGCAACACCTTCATCAATGATTGCTCATTTGATAGTATACTTAGAATAATCCACGTGGATTTGGAAAGCCACATAGTAGGATAAGCGAGGATTCACATCTGTGACATCAAACTTGATCACTTTTGAGCCACTAGGTTATAGAGCTCCTAATTTAGAGAGTAAGGCAATCATCTGTGATGGACATGTCTGGAGTACCTCAAAAGCTGACATCAGACAAGGTGTTTGGCCTAGATCCTCAACAATAGAGTAGTTTTGGGAGGCTCTAGCGTTAGGGTTGTGGGTAGAGCACTTGAGTACTCCTTTCGGAATATGAGGCGGTGGATCTGGTTTCTCGATCTGTAAGTTCATCTCCAGGGGGGGGAGGAGTATATTCTAGGGTGGTACTAGCTTTTGAAGAGATATAATCTCAAGAGTAGGTGGCTATATCAATTTTCATGTCGACCATATTGATGAAAACACGATCGCCATCTTGCGACGATGGGTTTTGAATTACACTGGACGCATTTCCGGCGTTCAAAGAGCTCGAGGCTAAGTGTTGATTGTGTGGGAATGAATTTGTCAGCACAATAGGTGGTAGATTTAAAATCCTCGCAGCCTCTACAAGTTTGGGGCATAAGTGTGTAAGGTGGTCATCGGTACAAAGTTTACAATGAAACTTCCCCTTACGTTTCTCTTTCTTTCCCTCTCTAGCATTATCATTATGTTTTCCATGATTATCTTTGTCCTTGGGTTTATTATTATTCTTCCCACCCTTACGATTATTTCAACCTTTCCTTTTATTCCCATCTAGTTTCTGGTCACCATTTGGGTTCTTCGACTATTGCACAGAATGTACATCTGTCGATTGGGTGGGTTTGGAGGATCTAGATGAAGTTGGACCTCCAGCAGACTTCATTTCCAAGTTTGTGGATTTTACATCGACATACCCTACAATGCCATTTGCATGAGGTCCAGGATTCTGTCTAGGATCTTGATTTGGCCATGGTGTGTCTGGAAGAAGGTGATATAACATCCCAGATTGAGCATATATAAAATCGAGTTGTTGGGATCTAAAGATAGATTCTTCCTCGCTAAAGACCATGGAAGTAGCAACGTCCTTTGAAATAGGGGAATGCAAAGACTTTAGGAACCATTCTAGAAGAAAGGCCAGGGGAATAGGAGTCTTAACCAACCTCCTTCACCTACGCCATTCTTGGATATGGTCTGAGATGTGAGTCTTGGTACCCTTACTTAAAGTAAACAAAATTTCAAGGCCAGCATCATAACGAATGGGCAGTTGAAAGTGGTTGTGAAAGGCTAGAACCAACTGATGAAAAGACCCATATGTCCATCTAGGTATCTCAATGTATCATTGTGATGTGATTCCAATGAGAGTGCGCTGAAAAAATCGTAATCTAATAGAATCGTGATTCAGAGAATTCGATGAGCACCAAAGGTGAAAAGTAGTGACGTGATCACCAGGATCCTCACCATTCTTGCCTTCAAACTTTGGAATGTCTGAGGGAAGTTTGGTAGGGACAAGGGGCCATGTGGGATCATGACTCGCTAGGTCTTTCATTAGTTTAGACAAATCTGTCAGATTAAGCGTGGCCAGAAAGGGAATACGGGGTTGTGACCCCTGGCCCCATCCTCCTATGAAAGATTGTGTGTTAGGAACTGCATTGCATCTAGGATTATGGTAAGTACCAAAACCTTGTCCGGGATTAAAAGACCCTCCTTTGGGTTGATTCGTAAAATATGGATTGGGCATCATTCCAATAGGAATTTTCTAACAAGGGTTAAGAAAAATTCCCCCAGTTGGATTAAATCCAATCCGAGGGTTGTTAAAATTTCCCCCAAATGGATTAGATCTAGGTTTGGGTGTACCAAAAGTGTAGGACTAACCTCCTCCAGGTGGGAACTCAGAGGATTGAAGTGGATTCGTCATGCCAAAAGTATTGGTCGGAATCAGCACCTAGGGGATAGGGATATAGGGCGAAGCTTGTCTACCAGTTGGGTTGTTCCATCCAACAGTATAAGGATTATACCCAAGGTTAATAATAGGGACACTTCCTACATTAGGATTCTCTCATAGAATGTGAGAACCACCAAATGGGAAAGGAGTGTAAGGAGGTGTAGTGCCCCCAAGTCCAAAGCTAGAGTTAGGGCCAACAGCTGGGATGACAGTCAAAAAATGCGAAGTGAAGTTAGGAATACCATAAAAAAATGGACTAGAAGCCATAGGGATGTTCTGAACATTGTAACTTGGTGAGTGCTCGAAACCCCCAAAAGAGTTTGATGCAAGAGATGAAGCATTAACTACAGGTTGAGCCATAGTACTAGTATAAGCCTCTGGCACTGCAACTGTAGTGGTTGTAGGTGTCGGAGGGGTACCATTAATTATAGTGGGTATGGGAATCAAAGAAATCCCAGTGTTCTGAAGGCTAGACTTGGTACTCATCCTTGTGGAACCACAAGTCTAAAAAGTGGATGTGTGTGTACCACTCTTGATAACTCCACGCCTTTTACAAGGAAAGAACTCGAAATTCGGTGGTAATTGTAACAACTGATGAGACCTGCGAGGAAGTTGTCCTGACTCCATGACGAATTATGACTCTTCAATGAATAAAAATATATCCTAAGGCCAACTATTATTCAAAGAGCATACCAAAAAGTCAAACGGCCAATATGCATGCAAACGGGCTAAAGCGGTTGAGTGGCCTCCCTCTCTAAAGAAGGTATGTCTCATCCAAGAGGGACCTGAGACTGCCCACTGAAGTTTGGAGGTAACATAATCAATAATAAGGGCCCTTGTAAGATTAACAACCAGTCGGTCAAATCCCCCCGGAGAGGTAATCCTCCATAAAGGTTGTGTTGTCCAACCCCTATCTGACTCAGGATACAAGCAGACTAACCCCTACAAGTAGCCTATGATATACCTAAGTCAAGCAACTAATAAACCATTATATAACTGATGCACAGGTGAGTAGTCATAAGTCTAGATCACCATATGGGTAGGGTAGAAAATCCTGAAACCTTGAAATCACCTCCTCTCACAGAGGTATAGGTACTAGCAATATCCCCAAATATGAATAAATCCACCGAAATATCTCTTACACTAGGTGAGTATCTAGGGGTTATCCCTTCAACTAACTTTGCACGACCTCGTGATTAACTCTGGTGTGAGCGGAGCCTCCTGATATTACCAATTATACAATGGACTTCTCAACTCCCTGTCTCAGACACATATGTTGATTTAATTTCCTTGGAGAATTTTACTCACAAGATCCTATTCCAAGGCACTAAATCCTAGGCTAGTTTGTGCACCCTAAAAAATAAAATCGTGACTAATCAATTTTAGTTTAAAGCGTAAATTTTATTGGACGTGGTTACTAAAAAAGGTATGGAATTGAAACTCATGATGTTATGACTCTGCAAGAAAATAAATATGGATATAATGCAAAGTCTATCTTTAACTTTTCAATGAATGATATCCTAATAAGAACAATGCAGTCTTCAATTTCAACTCTGCAATTCAGAAGTAAAATGCAATCTTTCACTAAATGCACTAAGCTAATGATAAAGATTCAAAGACAAAAAATGCCAACCAATGAAAAATGCCTATTGTTTTTGTATTTTAAATATACTAAAAAGAAAATGCATGGACTAATGAGAAACCTGATATATAAATTCTATTGTGTATAAAAGAAATAACTTGAGAAGAATACCAAGAAGCCACACAAACAACCCAGAGAACAAGGACAAATCAAAAATGGAAAACAAAGAGAAAGAATCCACCCAAAAATTCAACTTCAAACAGGTTTCCTGTCATCCTAGATAATCTCAACAGGCACTACAGAGACCTAAGAAGGCTCAACAATCTTTAAATCCCACCCAACAATCACTAAACCAAGAAAACAAGCAAGGGGAAGTGGTATATGTGACTGTTCAGGAGAATGGAGCATATATACACTTCTTGCAGTGGGACAACAAGTGTGTATACGCGAGTGTCAAGGAAAAAAAAGGCATATATGCCCCAAAACAAGGCCAGGCAAGGGCAAAAGTCTAAAAACTCAGACCCAGAGTGAATATGACATGTCAAGCAATGATACGACAAGAAACACAATGGGAAAAGAGAAATATAAGAAGAAAAAGTACTTCAACCCTTAGAAGTAATATCTCTCCCAAGTGGAGTCACCATTTCTGTTACAAGGGAAAAACGATCTATGGCCAAGGGTAAACCACAACAGATAGGTATGACTGCAGAAATCAACTCAATTCCAATATATGCTATATAAACTAATGTGCAATATAAGAAATAGGCCTACCTTGATCCAATGTTTGATTATGTTCCACTGTTGAGTACTTTGACCCAAATCTTTATACCAGGAAGGAGTTCTCAACAAACAAGTAGAGCAAGTATACAGTGATAATATAAAAAGGGTTAGCACATTAGGTAGCATAATCCATTAATAAACATTACAAACATTCGCATGTATAATAATAATATATTTTCAAGATATCAATAGGACGAGAAAGGAGTATTTCTATTAATAATTGATTAGAATAAGTGACAACGATACAAACTTCCGTGTTAGTATGGTTCGAACCAAGAAACCAAGTTCCTTCCAACTGGGTCTCCACCACTTCAATCCTCCACCAAAGGCAAGCTCATAGGAAAGAGGCAATGAGGTCCTCTCAACAATAGGAAAAGAGCTTGGGGGCTGAACACTGTGTCCAGACTTGAGGGACACAGGGATGAAGACTCAATATGAAGTAATTTTTCTAGAGTAACTTTGCTCTCAAAGTTGAATGCTTTCTCCTCTTTTTTCCATAGGTCGAAATTGTTCTCTTATATCCTTCAGGATGAAACTAAAGGGTCGAGTCAGAATGTTTCTAGTATATTGAAGGCCAAGGATCAGACATCTCTTGTCGTGACATGGAAACCTGATCTCATTTTGTATTTTCTGGCACAAATCTTGATGTACGCAGGATGTAGTGGATCAACAAGTGTATACGCATCTTGCATAGCATATAGGGAGCGTATATGTGGGAAAATGTATATTTTTAGATCTGGATTCATCAAAAGGGGATGATAAGTCTGCATAGGGAAATGGAAAAAGGCCCTTTGTGAAAGATAGCAATGGTGAGGCAAATCTTGCTATAACACTTGTGAAACTTTGGATGTATCAATGACTACTTACAATAAACCTTATACAATAATAGATATTCAATGGATCAATAGGTGCTAATAGGAGATCCTTTCTCTCTTATTTATACTTCCATGTAGCTTCCTCAAGTGGTTACCTTCCAAACAACTTAACCAAATTTCCTTCTTTTAGGGTCTAACCCACTTCTAACCACTTGTCCACTTATAACTACCTTATCCACAAATAGTAAGTTCTCCACATCTAGTTGAAACTAACTTTATTATTTAAATAATTTCTCTTTGCAATCAGTTTGACTTATCCATGAATAGTAAACTCACCACTTCTTGTTGCAACCACTTTATTATTTAAATAATTTCTCTTTGTAACCATTTTGACTACTTTATTATTCAAATAATTTCTCTTTACTCACAACCTCTTGTTGAAACTAATTTATTTTTAATTATTTTCTTAATGCAACAATGATACCCAAGATTAAATCCTAGTTACCATCAATTTGACTAGTACAAATATTCTAGGAGCTTCTAGAATAATTGACTTCTTTGACCTTCTAGAGGCTTCTAGATAACTCATGATGGTTCTCCAACTTATCAAGGACATAACTCTCTAACCCTAGGGATTTATGTGATGTTCCACATATCACTGGAAATGGAATGACATGCATTATCCATCTAGAATAGTCTTACATGTATATTCACTAATATTCATGCCTTTATACCTCAAACAAACTAGGTTCCTTTACCCATGCCTTTGTGCTACCAAAATTCTCTGTCGAACTTCTCCAAGGGTTGAAATCAATATATAATATCATTCTCCAAGGGTTGAAATGAATGAAAACCAACAGTCCAAACCAAATGTTCATCAACCTAAGCCATTTGTTTGATAGTTAAAATTGCAACTTGTTTGAAATATCACCCTTGACATTGCAAACAAAACCCTGAAATTGACCTTGAAATTCATGGGGAGGGCCAATTTCTAATTATAGNAGTCCAAACCAAATGTTCATCAACCTAAGCCATTTGTTTGATAGTTAAAATTGCAACTTGTTTGAAATATCACCCTTGACATTGCAAACAAAACCCTGAAATTGACCTTGAAATTCATGGGGAGGGCCAATTTCTAATTATAGTTAAGGAATTAGGTTTGTTGACTAATCTGGGTTGATGGATTAAGGGTTTGGATGCAGTGAGATCCTATATGTTTATTTTATTTTTATTTTAGTAATCTAGCTATTATATTACCTTTTATAATCTGAAAGTAGAAAACAATATCAGTGACACTGGTGTTGAGGGTGCCAACAGTGGAAACCAATCCCTCAACCAAGTGTTAAAGTTCCAAATTATGTCATTGTGGCAACTAAAACCAGACATAATTAAATAGTATGTTTTAAACAACAACTCATGTGGCTGATTATACTCAGAAACATCGTTTTGTAGACTACCAGACCAAACAAGAAATAAAAAAACTGAAAAAGAGCTATCCATGTGTAACAAAACCGCCCCCCTAAGTACCTTTTTAAGGGATGGGGTATTAAATTTTCACTTCTCTGAACAACATTAAATATTCTCTATCATATCTACCTTCTCTTCTACTACTCAAAATATTTCCAAGGTCAATAATTTCACTGAGAATTTATCTCTAGAATGAAGCAATGACCTCTCGAAGATCTTGAGCTTTCATAGACAACATATCTCTTACCGTCATGTAAAATCCATGTAATGCTTCATTTTCCATGCCATTTGATGTGGAAACCCCCAGGTCTTGATGTGGCACTAGCCTATCCTACCATGGTGGAATCCCACTCAATTGATCATCCTGTTAGTAACAAACATCTTCCATCCTATCCACCCTGCTATATTCTCAAACTCATGGGAAATGATATTGTGGACTCATGGTCTATATTCATACTTTTCATGAACCCGCCCCCAACACTTAGCTTCTTTTTCCTTCATAGACTCATGGACTCGTGGGCTTGTAGACTCACGAATGCATAATCCTTCCATTCATAAGTCTATCCAAATAATCTCAACACTTTTCCACTTTTCCATCTATGTGGGCTCATGGAATCACATATATACAATTATGTACCTCCTCTTCATAAGTTCGTCTGAAATCCTCAACACTTAGTAATTTTTCCATATATGCAGGCTCATGGACTCACAAATGCATAATTATTCCTTTCATAACTCTACCTGAAAGTCTCAACACTTATATTATTTGTCCATCTACGTGGACTCATAGAATCATGGAATCTCAGATGCATAATTATTTCCTTCATAAGTATGTATGAAGAGTCTCAATACTTACCCACTTTTCCATTTACATAGACTTGTGGACTTGTAGATGTACAATTATGTACCTCTCCCCCACAAGTATGTCTGAGAAGTATCAACCCTTAGATTATTTTGTGATTTTGTTGGTTTCGCAGGTTGGGAGACTCGTGGACACATTCATCTCACCTTTCTAACCCTTAGACTCAACAAGCACCCACTCCCTTTACTTCGACCAATTACAAGCCTCCACATGGCTTCCTTGTACACAGGTTTGTGACATCAACATAATGTTAGCATGATGTCATCCCTCCTCTCGTCAACATCCAAGGTATTCCATGTCGATCAATGACTGGGATTACATCGCAGATGTAATCCGATCAATGGTTGAGATGTTTCAAACTTTTGGTCCGATGTCCAAGGCTAAAATGGAGTTCTAAGACATATTTCACCCAAGGGGCCTACATTATGGCCCACCAGAAAATTACCAGTTCCCATTCATAGGATTACACCTATCAACTACTGGACACGTTGGTGTTCCATCTCAGCATGGTACATCACGTTGACATTACCTCTCCTTCAAATATTGCTTAAACAATAAAAAAATTATCTATAAAAGATGTTAATCCCCGATTAATGGTCCATATTAACTTGAGTACATTCTCTATAGGAAGGGTAACCTATCTTGATGGTGGGTCTGGATCTATTCACTTCTTCGATCCAATGGATGTGATTCCTTCAAGCTCAAAACATGGTTTTTCTTCTGATTCAGGATGTGGACAATTCAATGATTTTTCTTTGGGTTCTTTCCCTTACATTCAACTATTAACTTATAATCCCAGTTTTCATTCATGAAATTCTGATCACAACAAGGGATGCATGTGTGTGTGTGTATTGAGTACATGAGAATCATAAAATTAATTTAATTATTTTATCTCATAACATTACATAATGATTAAATTTAGTTGTGCAGAGCATGCACCATTCTTTCCATCCTACCATCACTTGAATGCAATAGTTTGCAAATAGAATAAGCATCATCATTATAAATCAAGTATGTATATGTATAACACAGGTACAATCATTCAATCATGCATTTGATTTCAATTAAACAGAGTCTAGGAAATACTTATCTATTATAGTTGATAGTTGACCAACTAACTATGGGCGCTCTCCTTTCCACCCAACTGTAGGCTCATATGAATTCACTTTTAACATTCTAACCACCCCCATACCAAGCCACGATACCACTAGAGAATCTATCTCAGGTTCTCAACAAAATTTGAAGGTTACTCTCCTTCACTCTGCTCTTGGTAGAGGTTTTCCATACACCCACCTAGCCCATGCCTCTTCAAGGTTTATCATATGCCTTCTCAGCATCAAGCTTGTGACCCTCTTAGCTCAGGTTGGGTTTTCTAGGTCTTCTATACTCTAGCCTAGAACTCTTTTAGGGTTTCTTCGATCCTTCTATTTCATGCACTTGTGCATTCCTTTCAACAACTATATTCCTTGGAGGGTTGAACTCTCCTCCAATTCCCCCTTCTATGCATATCGAGGCTACACACACCCCCTGAAGGCTCTGAAAATACCCTTTTTCTCCCTTTGTCTCTGGAACTCATGGGTCAATATAGCTGTAGAAAATGGTACTATGTTGTACCTCTCATTAGTAGTTTTTGTTGTCCTAGCTAGATTTCCCATACCAACATTCCTGGTGGTGGTTAGTTGTTCAACTAGCAACCCCTCCTCATTAACTAAATTTTCTTGATATCCGAGCTAAGGGACAATAATATGGATGTTTCTAATTAATATTTCCGCAATATGGCTTGGGGTCCTTTAACTTAATAAAACCTCGCCTCATTCCTCTAGTGATACCATGGCTAGTACTTTAAGGCTTCACCCATCAGTCAATTTTCAATGTTTACAATTAAACAATAATACATTTATAATATTTTCAATCCATTGCATGGAAATCATAAATTATGATTAGTTACAGGATGGGGGAAACAAGGGTGTTACAATCCTCCTCGCCTTAAAGGAACACCATCCTTAGTGTTCTTCTCAACAACACCTTCCATGATTCCATCTTTTAGCTACTTCAACATCTTTTTCCTCTTTTTGTTCTGGTCCTTTCCCAGAATCTTGGAATTTATCACATGCCTACAACAATTTTCAACAAAAAACATATTAGTTATAACTTCATGCAAACCATTTAATTGTTGTTTAAATTCAAGTGGAAATATTCACAAGTTATCACAATTCGTATATGTGTAGTTCATGGATCTGTAATCATTTGGTTGTCTCATTATCTTGGCTCACTGTTTTCAATGACATTGTCATTTTGTGCATGATCAAAATCAACATATTACAAAAACTATAGGAGTCTCCTCTTCCTTGTGATCACTCACCCTCTATACCTAGGCTTAGGTATCCCCTTCTCTACTATACATTCCCTCGGGTGATCCATCTTTCCTTGCTAGGATTTTCTTAGCATAAGAATAATTTATTAGACCTCCCTGAGTCTTATAACTAAGGTATCCTTCACTCTTTCTCTACCAAAAGCATCCCTTTGGCATGTGTCACCACAATACATCATTCTATGGGGATCATGGATTATCACATGGTTCTCATGTTACGACAATAGTCCATTTCCATGCTTTCTAGATTTGACAGTTGCACTCTGTCCCTTTAGGATAGATATTTTACCCCACTTGTATCACATGTGTACAGTAACTATGAGATACTATCATTACTTTATTAATATTTTCAAATATGTTATCCACAGATTTATAATTCTACATTTCTATTTCCAGATATGTTCCATATAGGAAACATATCCCACAAACATGAGATTTATTTCTCATGGTAGTTTGGCTCTTTCATAACTAGCAGGAATTGGTCTTCCTTATGGGCTTACAACATAGCCATGTCCAAGACCCCTCCTTCCTGTAATTAATTTTTCACTTAGACAAACAAACTATTAGTTCCTCATGTACATACATATATTGTTTTGCAAATATCAATTCTATCACAAAAAATTATTAGCTGGTGCAATCTAACAATTTCATCATATTCATTTGTTCAATGAAATATCATTCCTTATTCATGTTTCATTTTAGTATATTAGGTTCAATCACAAGCGATCCAAATATTAATTGTATTTTAATTCAATGTGTCAATTCCCATGGCGACATTTTCATGCAATGCATCCTTGCATTGATTTTAAGATTATTACTTTTCATATTAGGAACTTTTCCTTGGTGGGTTGGAAATCAACCAACATTTTACCATGTAGTTTCTTTATACACATTTATTTTTACAGTAGGACTATGTTTTCCTACTTCAATTGAACATGACCTCAAATTAGTATACATGGAACTAAAAGTTTCTCATGAATGATTTCCAACATTATTTCTTCATTGGTAACCAGGGTGTTGACATTTATGGCCACCTAATTTCTCTCTTTACCATTCTACAATTCCACAAAGCACTAGACGATATTGCTTCCATAATGGGTAGTCCTATATATATATATATATATACACACACACTCTATCTTGTCACATGCATCTCCTTAGTTTGTTACATCTTCATGCTACCTTTGATCACTTTTATTCCCAATCACTCGTTGATTAGGAAACGTATTCATGACATATATGTTTTCATGAATTTTTCCAAGGATTTGAATCATGCTCAGTTGTCAGAGGTTCATGCCTCCATCATGTAGGTTATTTTTCCTGAATCATACCCTACTTGGGTATCAATGACATACAACAACCATTCATAACACATGCATGCCATCAAAACATAGGTTATTTTAGAAGGGATTATTACCCAAATCTCGTTTACCACTCATGTCACATGGGCATGAAAGCTTTATACCTATTCTGGCTGCCAACACCTTCTCTGATATTACCTCTTCAATGTTGCTTATTGGGGACTTCTAAAATACCTTTCACAATTTTTCATTTTTTTTATCAACAACCTTCTTGCATTCACTTATATCTGAGGTTGTTCACTATTGGCAATTGTCCTTCCCTAACAGTTCCAATCTTTTCTACACGTGACACACATCATCTCCTTCACATTTTACATTAGTTTTCATGTAAAATAAAATGCATGGACCATAGCATTTATTTCAGTAAACCATTTTCATATATGCCTTAGAATATTTATATGCACTCCATCACATTATCCCCAATGTTTTCATGAGTGCATCCACAATCAAATTTCAGCTGCAGCTCTCGACATTCTCATGCCAAAATATCTACATTCATCAACATATCAATTTCTCATCCCATAGAAAGATAATAGATAACAAGAAAGGATTTAAGGGATTCTCCTGTTAGGAAACTTTCAGCCTAGCTGAATTAATTTCAAGACCTCATTGCCTTGACACACTATAGATTAACCAAGCTCATTCATTTAAACAAATTCAATATTGTATCTTTTAGGTACTACTTGTACTTATTTTCACATTTGTCCTTTTTAAATATACAACTCTTTCTTATTATTCAAAGTTTCATAGTGAGAGAAGTATAAATCACTTTCTCCTTCTTTTCTTTTACAATTTATCCCTGCTTGGATTTGCTTGTTCTATCTCTTGAGTATTATTAGTTAGGTTCACCTTGACCTTATTGGATAATTTAATATGCTACATCAACAAGTTTCTTGTTCACAATGAATCATGAACTTGTGCATTCCACACATTTCCCAACCAGAGATCAGATTGGTCCTCATTCGTCTGCATGTCTTGGTACTCATGCATGATATTTTAGAATGTAATCCAAAACTCTTATATAATTAGGTTTTGCAGCCCGTTGTCCAATTCTCAACAGTCATTGAGTTTATAGCTTCATTCTCCTAGCAGAGTTCTCTACACAATTCCTCATAAACTTCTTCAATATGCAACTCTCTTGTTGCATATCCAAATGGTCTGACATGACCTCAATTTTTGAGTTATCCTCATATTTTCATCTCATATTCTTACCTAATATTCCATGAGGAATTATTAACATGCATCTTTATTGTGCATTTAGATTGTGTACTCACACATGCACATTTATTCCGCCAATTTCCATTCATTATACTTTAATCACATTCCTTAGCATGCGATGTGGGTGTCCACCATAGGAGCACTTTATTTTTTCATTTCCTTATCTATTGAAAATTAATTGGTTCATGATTATTCACGAGCATTCATATTCAGTATTTAAAAGAATAATTATGTTTCGTTTTATAATGGTAACAAAGAATCCATGCTAGTTTACCTTTTTATCAATGTATACTAGCTTTTCCTGAGGAAAAATGGAACACATCCCACTCGAGTTATTATTTCATCAAGAAAAACCAAACCCTTCCATCATAGGGTCAGTCATGCATCCATGGAATTACTTAGATCTGGACAGTACAAATATTACCTCATATTTCACTTATTTTGACTTTAATATAATACCTTTAATCATGTACATGTACTTTTACATATATGTAGGTGCATCACTTGCACCTTTTTACCTAATTCATTCCTATTTATTGGGTCTTATTATCATTCTTATTTAAAGATATTTTACAATCAACCTCATGGCTACTCTCACAAATCTATCCATTTCTTCCTTCATGCTAGGAAACCTTATAATGCATTCCATTCATGTACTCAAGCATCTATTTACATCTATGGATGTTCAGCATGAAAGCTTACCATTGCACCTTTTTCCATGTCATTCAAACACATGGTCATTTCAAAATTCCATTTCCTTCCCCCCAAATATCTTATAGCCATTCTCATGAAAAGTCTCATAGAAATACTCAACACCATGTTTCCCTTTCTATTGAGATTTTATAGTCATTCACATGATATTCACATGGCAAGTATCGCATACATATTTGTAACTATGTTTCCCTTTTCATATGACAACAAATAGAAATATAACACTCTTTCCTAAACTTTTATAAATTATGCAATGACCCATAAGTATAATTGGGGCAATTTCAATAGTGCCCTAGGAAACATGACAACTTATCAAGCTTCTCTTCATGCCTCAGACCATTATTGGTCAACAAACCTTTTTATCAAGGGAAACCTTTTCCATATTCCCTCTCACTGCAACTTAAGCACACCAAGCCATATTAATATGGCTACCATCTACCTATGGATCTCATTTTAACCCATTGGTCATCTAGAAATTCCCCAAAACTTCCTTTACTCCATTCTGAATCAACAATTCATTAACCTTTCTAATTTATTCTCATAGAGTAATATGTAGTCAATATCATCAAGATTTTACTTAAGATGCTATACCTAGATCATCATTAACCATATGATCCATGTCATCAACATATTTTACATCCAATAAAAGACTATAATAATCCTATATGCATGTTATACACATTCTCAATCTTTTCCATATGCATTATGGCATATCCTCGTGCCCCAAGTATTTTACCCATGCTTACAATGCAAATCTATTACAATTGTTTGTCATTTGTATTCACATGCATAGACATGTACTTAGATTAATAAGTATAAACATTCTCTTATTATATCCATGAGCATCATAAACTTTCTCATGTGTTCATATCTCTTTACCTCTCCCAAGAGGTCTAGCAACAATCCACATGAATCTTTTTTAATTGCTTAAATGGGTTATTCTCCAACAACCATTTTCTTCATTCACTATAGGTCAAATAAAACTGAACTTACAAATTTTCCATTAGTCCTCTGATCATGAGGGATCATACATATATATACAAGGTTTAATCTTTTATTAAAGTAGTAATTATTTTTTCTACGGATTCTATCAATCCATACTAATTTCCTTTAAGCATAAGGAATTTTCCATAAGGGCCTTAACCCTTATATAATCAATCATTTTTAATTAAAATATACTCTACCTACCCTAGTAGATAGGCATTATTATACTTATCAAAACAACCCATATCATGTCCCTTGTTTGGACTCAGGAAACTTCATAGAAGAAGTTTTTCCACCGCTACCATTTTCATTCACGTTTTACCAATAATTCTTATCGACACATTCCTACTTGTGTAAGAGTAGTCATCAATTTGACAAAGGGAAGATATAATTTTTTCCCTTGTTGTAATTTAGCTAGGGTTTCTAATGTGAAATTTCAATATTTTTTCCTCCATCCTCAAGGGACTCTTGTAGATAAAGAACAATCCTTTAAAGGTAGAAACACCTTTCAAAAAGATCCTATAAATTTGGATATACCTATCCTATGACTAATCTCTGTCCCATCCATGCCTAGTGATATAGCCTACTCTGATACCACTTTGTAACAGAACTGAACCCCTACTTACCTTTTAAAGGGATGGGGTATTAAATTTTCTCTTCTCTTAACAATAGATTTCCTCTTCTACTCGTCAATAGATTTCCAATGTTGTTAATTTCACTCATAATTAATCTCTAGAATGAAGCAATGACCTCCCAAAGTTCTTGGGATTTCATAGACAACATATATCTTACCATCACATGGAATCCACATAGTGTTTCATTGTTCATGCTAGTTGACGTGCCAACCCCCGGTTCCTGACATGGAACTAGCCTAGCCTACCATGGTGGAACCCCACTCAGCTCGTCATCCTATTAGTAATGGATATTTTCCATCCTAATGGCACCCTAGCCACCCTGCTATATTCATGGAATCACGGGTGACGATCTTGTAGACTCATGGTCTATATTCACACTCTTCATGAACCCGCCCCTAACACTCAACTTATTTTTCCTTCGTGGACTAATGGACTCATGGGATTAAATATTTGTGGACTCATGAATGCATAATCCTTTCATTCATAAGTCTATCTAAAGAATCTCAACACTTTTCCACTTTTCCATCCACGCATACTCGTGGACTCGTGGACATACAATTATGCACCTCCTATTCATAAGTTCATGCAAAATCATCAACAATTAGTCATTTTTCCATCTATGCAGGCTCCCAGACTCATGGATTCATAATTATTCTCTTCATAAGTCTGCTCGAAAGTGTCAACACTTAGATTATTTTTCCATATGTGTAGACCCATAGACACATAGAATCACGGACTCTTGGAAGCATAATTATTTCCTTTATAAGTCCATCCAAATATTCTCAATACTTATCCACTTTTGCATCTCCGTGGACTCATGGACTCACGAACATAAAATTATGTACCTCTCCTCCATAAGTTTGTTCGAGAAGTATCAAAACTTATATTACTTTTTTATTTTGTCAGGTTCATGGGTTGGTGGACTCGTAGACCCATTCATCTCACCTTTCCAACACTTCAACTCGATAGGGACCCACTCCCTATTAATTCGACCAATTACAAGTCTCCATGTGGCTTCCTCATACATGTAGTTTCATGAAATAAACATAACGTTAGAATGATTTCATCCCTCCTATCATCAACATATAAGGGATTCCACATCGATCAACGATCGAGATCATATCCCAGATGTACTCCGATCAACGGTCGAGATATTTGAAACTTTTGGTCCAACATTTAAGGATAAAATGGACATCTAATACATAGTTCACTCAAAGGGCCTACGATATGGCCCACCGGACAATTATGGATTTCCATTCATAGTGTAATACCCCTAGTCCAAACCCCAACTCTACATATAAATGTAAATGTAATTATACATATAAATCAGTGAGCTAATGGTACAAGGTGTTTGGTTAAGTTTTGCATGCATTGAGTCAGTGCACGAGAATCTCATACCAAAGACATACGCACATTTTATAATGTGTCATGCACATGTGTGAGTGTGTTAGGATTGCACACTAAAGGAATTGTGTGTACCATCCTGAGTTTGCATACAATGGAGTAAGTGTGCGGTTTTGGGGCCATAGTGCATGTGTGGTTATTAGGATGGAGAGACAAATGTTAAATGGCTAGTGAGAAATCATTGTAATATGTAATCAAATGAAAACATTAATGAAAACAAATCACTACTGCATACCAACCATATAAAAGAGTATGGGGGGATAAACTCCACTAGATAGGAAAAGGGCGCTAAAAGTTAAGGATAATGGTCTAAGCTAGGGGAGCTTAAGCACAAACAAATATTATATTAATATTAGTTAAAGTATAAATTATGGATAATTATTTTATCCTAAGTTCTAAGGATGGGGACAAGTGGGCCCAAGGTAGTTCTCAACATGAAAAGTGTCAAGTTGGGAAAATGCATACATATACTTTGGAATTAGTTAATTTTCCTATCATTCTATCATCATTCTTTCATTCACTCCACTATAATGCGTACCCTATTGTTACTACACATGTTCCTGTACCTGTACTCTGATTAGATATGGAGTTGGACTGAGGAGGCGGGTTTTAAGTCCCATGAACATTCTCTCCAGGTTATATAATTGTTGGGAATTGATTCTCGAAGGTGCCAAATTGTAGCTACAAGTCTCTGAGACTTCCTATCCAACCTATTTCTGAAGCCCTGGAAAGGAAGTGGGGCAACCGAGGGAATTTTGAGTAGAGAAGGGGAAAATTTCCTAGGGTGGGACATGCATGTTGGTAATGAGGGAGTATAGGATGTTAGTTTGAGTTGGCACCTATGACTATGTTTTCATGTTGCTTCAGATACCTTAGCTGAGTTAGGAATCCTTTGCCTAGGTGGAGTTTGTTCCCATCTCGAGGGTGACCCATTGCAAAGAGTTATGAGTAGTGTGATCTAAGGCTAAGTGGAACGTAGAAGGTCTGCACACAGTTGGTGTTATTTTAAATCAAAGATAAGTGCCAATTGTGTGTTAATTCATATGCTTCATTAATATTTATGAATTTGTTTTAATGGGTTTTTCTCGTGTATGTTACATGTGTATTTCTGTTATTATTTTGTATGAATCTTTGCATTTGCATAGTATTTTTATGATTTAAATTAGTATCATATTTTGAAATTTTAAGTGTCATAGCCCAACAGGTTGTTGGGGATGTTACACACAGGCTGACACCTATCAAATACTAGACATGTTGGTGTTCCAAGTTAGCATGGTACATCATGCTAACGTTACCTATCCTTCAAATATCACTTAAACGAGACCACAATGATCTATAACGTATGTTAATTCATGATTAATGGTCCAGATTAACTCGGGTAATTTCTCTACATGTTGGGTAACCTGCCCTGATAGAGGGTCCAAATCTATTTTCTCTGTCGATCCAACGGCTATGATTCCTTCGAGTTATGATCCATATTTCTTCTGATTTAGAAATTAGACAATTCGATTATTTTTCTTTAGGCTCTTTCCCTTACATTCAATTATTAACTTATAATCCTAGTTTCCATTCACGGATTGACTATCACAATGAGGTATTAAAGGATTTTTCTTTGGGATCTTTCCATTACATTCAACTATTAACTTATAATCCTGGTTTCTATTCATGGATGTCCCA
>SNQJ01S0086744.1:11207-32887 GCA_010110895.2 Picea sitchensis
CTCCTCCCCCGCGCGACACTCAGTATAAGTGTATGCTCAACATCACATCCACACGATGAACAAAAGATGTACTCTAGGAAAACCCAATATGAGAAAAACCTAGCTAGAAGATGAGGCCTATGACTTTCTTTTTTCTTCTCAATAATGAAATGCAAAGACAAATAAAATGCACTCACTATGGAGTTTACATGCACTGTGGATTGTATGGTTGCTACAATATCTTCTACTTCCTTTCTTTTTCTTCATTATACCACTCTAAATTCTCCACTCTTTATGGAACAATACTTAATACAATGAGAATGGATCCCCTTCCTTTCCTATCAACCTAGTATATAACATGGCATGGTACTTATCTAGGGTTAAGGTTGAGATTTATGTATGCCTTAACTCCCTGTTAGATTTAGGGTTTTGAACCTTATAGAATCTTCTTGAAAGTCCACACATGAATATCTCCACGTGTGTGAATAATCGAAGATAATATGGCATCCATTTGGGTATCATGATGGTCAATAGGATGGGTCCACTTACATGAGGCTTGAATTCCTCATACAAACTCCAATTGATGTGAAATTCATGTTTTTTAAAATATCTTGATGTGTCGAACAACATTGAGAGGCTAGGAACTAAGTTCACAAAGTTGTGACCCCAAAAACAATCATTAAAGGCCTCAAACAAACTTTGAAAGTTTATGGACCTCAAATCATCTAAGGAAAACCTACCCATAAAATGGACCCTACAAACCAATAGCTCCAATTTTTCCACCCATTAAGTACCAAAATAAATGAAAAAATATGTAATGATTCCTTTCAAATCATACATCCCTACTTAGGTAATATTTTAGTTCCCAATGTATTTTACTAAAGAGGGTGAGGAAATTTTTCCTTTGTTTTCTTCCTGAAGTACAATTTGACCTTGCCTAGAAGTTGTCCTTTCAATCCAATTGTCCAAAATTCATATTTTCCCTTTTTGGTTGTTCAAGACTTCTTCTACAAAAGTTTATCTTCTACTAAATCTGCCTAACATTCTAGTGATTGTTCCTCTATGGTAGGTAACAATTTCTTTTTAGTTTCTTGGTCCAACATGGAAGGTTCGTAGAGTTTTAGATTTTCCACATTCACTACTATGTAAATTCACATATATGGGGGTAAACTGAGTTGGTAGGAATTATCATACACCTTCTCGAACACTTCAAAAAGAGCTTACTACAAATTCTTGATCTTCTTACAAGGGCCATGTAGCCTTTCTTTGTTTAGATGCAACCAAACTATGTTTCCCACCTTGAATGTCTTCTCAATTATGTGTTGATCGTGTTAGGCCTTGTACTTTTCTTCTCACTTCTTCAATGACTCATGTACTTGCAAATGGATCAATCTGATCTTAATAATGAATTTTTCAACCTTTCATTCTTCTCTTATGGTGTCTTCCCTCACTGCTCCTTTCTATGCATATACAATAACCAAGGGTGAAGGTGGAAAATACTCAAAGCAAGTTTAGAAAGGGGACTTACTGGTTGAAATGTGGATTTCTCTGTTATAAGAGCTCTAAATATAACAAAATTTTATTCTAGGTCTTCATATGCTCCTAATTGTAACCCTTTAAAAGTTGCACCAATGTCTTATTCACTAATTTTTTCTACCCATTGTATCTATCTATGGATGGAAAGTTGTGCATATATTCAACTTGGTGTCCATCTTCTCCCAAAGTGTAGTCCAAAAGGCATTGACAAATCCAGTATCTACCTGAGACGATGCTCCTTAGTATCCCAAAGTCAGGGATGATTTTAAGGATGGAAATTTATTTTAAAATGTAGAAACATTGGCGAATATTACTAATCCTTCATGTGCCAACTATAAAATGTTTGGCGATAATTTTGTAAAAATATTCAAATTTATAAGGATTTTATATAGTTTGTATAAAATTTTGGCGATTTTTAAGGTAAAATAATTTTACCCTATAGAATTTGGGCGAATCATTTTTAGAATAGCGAATATTTTTTTGGGAAAAACCATGGAAAATTAGCCCATGAGCATAATTTAGCCCCTAAAATAATCCTTGCCCAAAGTACAGCTAAACCTTTTCAAAGAACATGTTTGTTGCGTCTTATCCCTTGATGGTTTGCTTACAAGGAATGAGAATGCACATCTTACTAAACCTATCAACTATAACAAATAGGTAATCATGTCCCTTCCTGATTCTTAGGAAATAACCTATGATATCCACAAAAATTCTCTCCCATAGTCTAGTAGGTGACAGGTAAGGGATAGTATAAACCTTTCTTCTTATTATTGGGTTTGTTGGTATAGAAAATGAATGCATCCTCAAATAAAGTGAGCTATATTTTCTTGCATTCTAGGCTTTAATACACATACCTTTATAAGTTCGAAATTGTCTTCCTAACACCAAAATGCCCTGCAAATTTGGAGGTGTGAGCTTCTCTTATAAGTTGCAATATTTCATCTTTAAGAACACAAAGCTTATCTAGTTTGCAGAGCAACCCATCCTAAATATGATAATAAACCTTATTGTTACAATCTTATACACAAACTTGGCCTTGTAGTTGTTGAAACACCTTTTTAAACTCCTCATCTCATATGTATTCCTCTTTGTATACATCACAGGTGAAAGGATCCATGTGCATAAGAGTTCCCAAAGGTGTAATCTTGGATGTGGGTGTGTAACACAACCAACCCCCTAAGTACCTTTTAGGATATGGGGTATTAAATTTTTTCTTCTTCTATCAATCCTAAATCTTCCCTTTCATAGATTTATCATCTTATGCTCGTATAGAGCTTCTCGACGACAATAATTTTGCTCAAAAATGAGCTCTGGATCGAAGGTTATGACCTTCTGAAGTTCTCATGTTTACATAGGAAACATCTTTCTTACTACCACGTGGAATCCATGTGATGTCTCATTGTCAGTGCCAACTAACGTGGAGACACCTTGGTACTGTAGTGGCACTAGCCTAGCCTGGAACGGTGGAACTTCAGTCCATGCAGGCCTACCACCATCATCCCTCGGACCTTCTTCTGGCATACACATCTCTTCCCTCCGATGAATATGGTATCAAGGAATATTCCCTCTTGATACCATCCATTTGAAGTTTGAGCAGTTTGTGTAGTCTTACTACCCTGAACCCAATGTATGAAGGAATATTTCATTTCCCCTTGATGGATGGTCTTGATGCACTCAATACATCTCGACCGATGGTTAAGATCCATTCGACACCTAAGGTTTACCTTTCCTACTAGACCCCACTCAACTCATTAACCTATTAATGATCAACATCTGTCGTCCTAAAGGCGTCCTAGCTACCTTGTTGGCAAGCCACATCATCCATGACGTCAATACTTTGTCTCTTGATGTGACATGTGGCTCAGTATCCACTTGACACATGGACCCACTATGAATCTCCATGTCACCATAAGGTGCATAGGATCACTCGGCCAGAGGACGACATTTTTCCATTTCCCGTAAGCTAATTTAGGGTACTTAAATAAATACCTTCCTAAAATATCGCTCCTCGGTATTTATTTATTAAATCCTCATTAGGGATAATTAATTATTTACCCCTGTAACACATATTTACTTAACCCAATAATTTACTTTGAGTACCATTTTCATAAGCCAATTAATTATATTATAACATAAATTATATTATGTTCTAATATATTAAATTGTATCGTAATATACTTATGTTTATAATCCATGATCAACATAATAATCAAAGAACAAGGTGTATGACTTCACAGTGTAATCCCTCGCGTAATTTAATATTTATTTATTGGAAGAGAAAAGGGATTAATTGCATTTAATGTTAAATATTATTACAAAACCCCTCACGTGCATTAGTAATCATTTTATAACCTTAAAATAATGCAAGGGATCATATTCAGAGTCATTCTCCAAGCCCTTTAGATTTTTTACTCCGAACACCCCAAATTCCACTATGAAATGGTCAGCACCTGAAAGGATTTGAAACTTACATCCATTTATTATATATTAAATGTTACACCAACCCAGGTTATTATTTAATATAATATATCATTTTAGGTAATTAATCCTCCTTCACGTGCAATATTAAACATTTATTATATTATTACATTATAATACTATTAAATATATGTGGGACCCTCTTTTCATTCATGCCATCACTCCGACAACTTCACTACACATTCAAATACTGCCTTCCATCCACTCTGAATGGTCAACTTCGAGTAGACTTCAGTCTTGAAACTTGTGTGCACCTCTTGTTCTTCCGACAACCAATAAGGAAAGGGAATATTTTAATGTTATTTAATATGGGTAGGGTCTTATACTTCCCAGGATTTCGGACTCCTAACTCTCCCTCCTCGTTCGTCACTCTGAAGGCTTTGGACATTATTCAAATATCAAAATATTTAAATGGTAAATTAGGGATTTACTGGTAATTACCATACTTTACCATTTGTTCCAAATTTTCCCAGAAATATAGATTTGCACATTTTCATTTAGCAATTTAGAACTAAAAATCCTCCCTAAAACCTTGTGTTTACTCAAATTTACAAATCTCCTAATTACAAGCATTTCTTTACTAATTTCTAGGGATTAATCATTATCCCCAATTCTTTCCCTTTGGACATCAATTTCACTTTGTAAGTCCAAGTAAAATTTGGTTTCTTACCAAATTCAAAGGAAAGATTCAATTATCCACAATATATCAATTTCTAGATTTCACTTTTATTTCAAATTTAGAAATTTCAAGTACATTCTCCATTCCTTTCCTAATGTTTGTTTGTAAAAACACTTTGTCTATTCTTTAATCTGTGGCTTGCTCTCTTATCGTCAAACATGGGCTGATCTTCCTTCAAGTTCTAAGTCTGGTAGATTTTTTAAACCAACAGAGAGGCCAAAGTCCTATGCCCAGCATTCAAGTTTCTAACAAAAAGTGCACTTTCATAATTACCAAGTTGATTTGGGATGACTATGGTGGCTTGACTTTAATAACATTTGAGAATTAGTTAATATCAACTAATATAGATTATCAACGAAAATCATGCTCCAAATTTGATTTAGAACCCATTACTAGCAGCTTTCTTTTTTCTATATAGGGCAAGTAGAAAGCCAATAACAGAACATGATTTCTAGAAAAACTTTACTTCAAATTCCCCAGCCAACTAGACAATCAGAGTCACAATTTTCATCATTTAAATAGGATAATAGTTTCAGCAATCATCAAGCACTTGAAATCCATATTATAGAATAAACCAACCAAGACAATACAAAACTCAGAAAAACACTTATTTGAAGCTTAGAATTAGTTGGCAACTAATGAACCTAGGTGTTCCATTTTCCACCCAACCATAGGCACAGTTTCTCTTGGTGTATTCATCAACTATCCACCCCTTAGATAGATCATGATTACATGAGATAGAGGTTCTTCTTCTACTTAGCAACAACAAGGGACAAAGGTTACTCTCCTTCTCCCACAAGAACCTGGTAACCCAATTTTATATCCACCATGCAAGGGAGCATGTTGTGATTTCTCTCTCAATCACTCAAACTCTTTGCATATTTGTTTCTCAGCTTGATTAGAAAACACTGCCCAATATTTCCTGCACCCAGAGTAGTTTATTTTCTTAGTTATCTTCAGAACCAAAGAGCCTCACATGCTTTTCCTCTTCAGAAATGGTCACGAGACCCATTCATGTTCATTCTCTCTTCTCTCTATTTTCTAACAACCAAAGAGGTTTCCTCACACTCCTCTATACTCAGAAAATGGTTCCCAGACTCATCTATCTCCCCTCTTCTCTGCTCTCTATTTCCCTTTTTTCTTTCCTTCAACAATATTTTGTGGGTAAAATCCCCCAATTCATGGGTCAGCCCAGAATCCTCTAGATGGGTACGTTTCTGCCTATGCTTTTGAGGCAAGGTAGTTTTGGTACAACACCCATTCCCTTTCATAATTTTTGGAAGATGATAGTTCAACTACCAACTTCCTCCATTAACTACAATTATAGAAAAATGGGCAATCTGGATTTCTATTGAATTTTAAATTGGAAAAGGCAATTTCCTCATTGTTTCCCTCTCCTAGAATAATAACCTATATAGGCAAATCCCCTTCAGTATTTTTTTCAAAATTTTCCTTTCTACATTAATAACATAAATATTTTCATCATAATATGTATGTCCATATTCTTTTAGAAAAATATAATTATGTTTACATGATGGGGGAAACATGGGTGTTACGGGGTGGCCTTGAAAGCATGTTTTCCAACTTATTAATGTTTCCCTTCTTATATTTTATGATTAGATGAAATTGTCGTAAAAACCTCATCCACCTGTAGTTTCTGGTTTGTTGAAGCTTAGTCTAGGCCTGCAAATACTACAGTGGCTAGTGATCAATGTGGATGATGGTTTCATTTCCCATCAAATAGTGCTTCCATTTCTTAATAGCTTGAACTAGAGAATATAGTTCCTTGTCATATGTAGAGTAGTTCAGGACTGTTCCATGGAACATTTTAGAATCATATCAATATGGCTTACCTCCTTGCATCAAGATCAATCTCATAGGATGTCCACTTGCATCCTCCTCCACTTCCAAAGGATCCTTCAAATTAGTTAACACAATAACTAGTTATTGGCTAATATTTTGGTTCAACTCTTCAAAATATTTCTACTAATTCTTTCCCCATTGGAAACTCTTACTATTGCTTGATATGGCATGTGGTGGTGCAGCCACAACTAAAAAGGATGTTATAAAATTCTATAGGTGTTGTGTTTCCCACACAAAGGTCGTAGCCTAAATGAAATCAGTAAGAATGAGCCAAGTCTTGAGAAAGGCCTCAATATTCATGAGATCTATCTTGAGTTCCCTTCCACCAATCACAAACCCCAAATACACCAATTACTACTGAGCATATTCACATTTTTTAAGGTCTGCCAACAATTGATGTTTTTTTAATGTCTCTAACACCTACATGAGATGTGAGATATTATCTTCCTAGGTAGATATATAAACCAGTCTATCATCTAAGTAAACTATTACAATTGAACTTAGAAAGGGATGCAATGCATCATTCATTAAACATGTAAATCTAGTGGGTGCATTACATAAACCAAAAGGAAATACCAGTCATTCATATAGACCTTGACTTGTCTTCAAGGAAATATTCTAAGTGTATACTTCTTTAACTCATACTTGGTGGTATCCTGATTTAAGATCCAACTTGATGAAGTACTTGGCATGTTACAACTGATCTAGCAAGTCATTAGTCCTAGGCAAAGGGTATTGATTCTTGAGGGTGATCTTATTTAGAGCTTTGTAGTCAATACACATTCTCCATATCTAATACTTCGTGGGTACTATGATGATAGGTGATCCACAAGGTGAGGTTATTGGTCGAATTAATCCCTACTCCAATAGCTACCACAATTGTTTCTTGACTTCATCTACTTCCAAGATGGACTATCTGTATAGCCCAATGTTCGGTAATGTGGAGTCAAGAAACCATTGTATATAATGTTCTACTTCCCTCTTAGTGGTAAACTTTTAGGATCCTAGAACACTTCTTTGTACACCTACAAATTCTCCTCCAACATATGTTTTTTCTCTTTAGTATATCCATCCATATATGCCTTTACTTTTACTATTTTTTCTCCTAGTTTATTTTCTCTTAAGAAGAGTAATGCAAAATTCCTACTATAATTGATCAATTTCTTGTCCTAGTTATCACTTACCAAAAATATCTTTGGATTTACCTTTGTTTGGATTGATGATGAAGGACTTTCCATCCTTGATCATGTAGTATTATTTTTTTCTCCTTGTGAATATTGCATCCCTTATGTACATGTAGGGGATTCTAAACACAGCACCACATACATCAAATGGTACTACATCTACCTACACTTCATCAATATAGTTTGCACTTATAGGAAATTTGATCTTACACTACTTACTGACCATGAGATCTGCATCCTTATTTACCCATCCCAATAGGTGAGGATGGTCATGAACTTCCAATCCAATCTTACTTACTAAATATTTTTCTATGAGATTGGCTTATGAACTAGAATAAAAAAAAGAATCCACCTTTGACTTCTTGACTTAGATATTAATATGGAAGAGTTTAGTCATCTTCTTCTCTTCCTTGGGATGGAGGCTACTAAGTTTCACCTTATTCTACAATATAGTGTAGACAACATTCTCATCTACATCTAAGCTACTCTCTTGGAAGCATCTTGGTGATCTTTACGCTTGGAACCACTTGGTTGTTGTTTCTTTGTGTCCATATTCTCTAGATACTATGCTTGCACACAAGCCTCATAAATTGTAATAAGTTTAAAGAGCATGACTTGCCTCCTTAAATGATTGTATAAACTTTGGAAGATACTTGAGGAGTACATCCAGATTCTTTGGACATGTACCCAACATAATGTCTTGTTTTTTTAACTAACTAGTGTACTCTTACACACTTTTCCCTTACTTCAACTGAAAGTAATTCCAATTGATCCACTGGTCCTCTTCATACCCAATAGGGTAGAATTGGCACTCAATGATGGTTTCCAACACCTCCCACTTACTTACTAGGGGATCACCCTCTAGCCTAAGTCTCTTTATGTAACTTTTCCCACCAAGTTTGTGCTTGGCCCTCTAACTTCAATTGAGAAAATGGAATCTCTTATTATGATGGTGTTTTAATTTAGATTCAAATTTAATATTACTAGCTTATCTCACAAAATATTGAAATAAACTGAAATTTAAATGAAAGAAGCTAAGAAAATTACACATCATCTACACAACGAACACGAGATGTACCCTAGGAAAACCCAATGCAGGAAAATCCCAGCTAGAATGTAAGGCCTGTGACTTGATTTTTTATTATTAGTTATGAAATGAAAATACAAAGAAAGTGCACTCACTATGGAGTTTCCATTGGAAATTGTGGCCTTTATGAATACTACATGATCTTAAAACTTCCTTTATTCTACTTAAATGTCCCACTCTTAATGCTTTGTTATCTATGGAACAATTCTCAATACATTGCCAATGAAAAACTATTAGCATTTGCAGAGCCGCGCCAAGGTGCTAGGGTGTGTAGCAGAGTTACAGCAGAGTTATAGTGAGTTACAACAGAGTTATAGTGAGTTGCAGTAGAGTTACAGAAAGTGTTGTAGCAGAGCTATAGCAAGTTGCAGCAGAGTAATAGTGAGTAACAACAAGTGGAGTAACAACACAAATTTTGAAGGAGAAAGTACAGCAAGTTCTGGGATGTAATTTNGCAGAGTTACAGCAGAGTTATAGTGAGTTACAACAGAGTTATAGTGAGTTGCAGTAGAGTTACAGAAAGTGTTGTAGCAGAGCTATAGCAAGTTGGAGCAGAGTAATAGTGAGTAACAACAAGTGGAGTAACAACACAAATTTTGAAGGAGAACGTACAGCAAGTTCTGGGATGTAATTTTTTCACGCGCGTGCCATAGCTCTGCATCTCCGCTGCTAGGGTTGTCGCAGCCATGGAGGAGCAGGGATCTCCTATGGATTCCTCCCCATCCTCCTCTGCCACTCCCAAACGATGCCACTTTCAGTTCGTTGATTAAATCTTTGCCCAAGAAGAAGAAGGCGGAATGCTCAAAATTTGTCAAAAGAGTGGAACAAATGTCGGAGGTATCTCTCCCACCGGATATTCCTATACAGGTATCCTTATCAATGTCTAAACACGTGCTTGTGGGGCAGTTCACTAGCCTTTGGCCGTCCCCTAAAGCCACTGAAACCTGGGTGATAAAAAATTGGAAGCCATTGATCAAACAGAATGTCACCTCTCACTTCCTAGGCAGAGGTTATTTCCTCTTTGAATTCACCTCCAAAGAGGATAAGGAGCTGATCTTCAGGAATGGCTCATACTTCATGGGACCCTAAGGACTGTATCTAAATAAGTGGACTCCAGACTTCGACCCAGAAGAGCACATTCCTTCGACAGTTCCAGTTTGGGTCAGACTGCCTAACCTCCCAATACATTGTTGGAATTGAGACTCATTAAAACATATAGGAGATGCGTTGGGAAAGTTCATTGACAGGGAAAACAATAAAGACCAATACGACTGCGCCTGAATCTATATGGATGTGGACCTTGAAGTAGGACTTCTGAAAGCTATCAAAATTAATGTCGAAAGCTGGTCTCATATTCAGAAACTGGACTATGAACAGCTCTCGTTCAAGTGTCGGGGGTGCCACGAATACGGTCACTTCGCCAGAAATTGTCCAAAAAAAATGAAGAAGATAAGGGCAAAGAGGAAGGATGGAAACAGGTCAAGAGATCCAAAACTAACCCCAAGGTCTCAAATACGGCAGGACAGGAAAAGAGCAAAGGATATCATTCCAAAGGCAATAGCACGTCCCAGAAAATCATCCACCCAAAAGATTCAGGAAATATGTTTGAACCCTTGACTTGGTTTCTCAAGACCTCCCTGAAACGGATTTGCCTCAGAAAGAGCAGACGGAGAAAACAAGAACGGAAGACAATGAGCCAATTGAGGATGCAATGATAAAGGACTCAAGGCATGGGGAAAGAGAACCTGAAAGTTCCAAAGACAAATGCACAGCCAGCGATGTGGAAAGCCAAGGCTCGGAAGAATCCGAGGAGGAAGGAGAGATAGGAGACTCTCTCACCATGCTCTGGAGATCAGCAAGAGGAAGGCCATCATCCAAGGACAAGAGAGAAAAAGAAACATATAAAGACAAAGTGCAGGGAAGTCAACCAACTTTGGAAAAAAAATTGGCTAAAACCCCTAAGCTGGCAAGAAACCAAGGACAAGGCTCCAAGGGGGGGCCCCACTCTCATAAAAATAAATAATGAAAGTGAACTCCTGGAATTGCAAAGGTTTGGTAAGTAAGATGAAAGAAGAAGCCATGAAGACCCTAATCATGACAGAAAACCCAGACGTAATGCTCGTCCAGGAGACAAAATTGAAGGAAAATCTCTTCCATCAAAATAGCAAAAGTTATTGGAGCAAAGGCGGGACAAAGGTTGTCTCAGCCAGAGGGGCATCCGGAGGCCTAGGCACTCTTTGGAATGCTTCCAAATTCAATATGGTACCTGAGAAAAAAAATGTTCACTGGTTGTTCACAAAATTTCAGCATATAGACTCAAAGGAGGTTTTTAGTCTTTTCAATGTATACGTTCTGGTAAATGTAGGGGAAAATAAATCTTGTTGGGACTCTTTGAGATCCTTAGTGGACGAGGAAGTCCTGGAAAATATTATAATTGCAGGGGACCTGAACATCTCCCTCAGCCAAAGCGAAAAGCGAGGGGGCAGCATTGTAAGAGATTTGGCTCGAGAGTGGGTGGAGGACCTCATCCACGACTGGGATCTCTTTGATATCAAGCCTTGCCGAGGTAAATACACCTGGTCAAATAAACGGGTGGGTCTTGGGTATATCGCTGCCATATTAGATAGATTTCTCCTTCAAAGTTCCTATGTCCTTCTTGGTCTTGACACGAAAATGAATATTCTATCTAACAGCATTTCGGATCATAAGCCTATAAAGCTGACTCTCTCAGCCCAAATGAATTTAGGTCCTATCCCCTTTCGATTTAGTCCTCTTTGGATAAACCAAAAGGAATTTTTAAAGAAGGTCGAAGAAATATGGAAGACGTCAGTCATGGGGTCTCCATTCTTCGTTTGGGAGGAGAAGCTAAGAAGAGTCGAGTCAGCTTTGAAAAGCTGGGCTAAAATCATTCCTAGTCCTGCGGAGGAAAGAAATCAAACCCAAGCAGCTCTTGAGTCTCATCAAGACTACATGGAAGAGGCTGAAATTTCAAGTGATACTCTAAAAAGAGAGGAAGAGCTACAACAAAATTTTCAGAATACCTGCAGACGAGAGGAGGAATACTGGAGGCAAAAATCCAGAAGTCTTTGGTTGAAATCTGGAGACAGAAACACTTATTTCTTCCACAAGCAAGCCCAATCTAGAAGAGGTTACAACTCCATTTCAGAGATAAAGGATGACACACATACTTATGGGGACTTTTCAAGCATTAAAAAGGCTGCCTACACTCACTTTAAAAATCTTTTTAATGAAGCAGAGGTGCAGGGATGTAGTGATAACCTCCTAAATGAAATACCTATTAAAATCACAACTAGAATGAATCAGAAGCTCGAGACTAAGGTCACTAGGAAAGAAATAAAGGCTGTCATGTTTGCCATGAGTCCTGATAAAGCACCAGGCCCTGATGGGTTTACAGCAAATTTCATCCAAACCTGTTGGCAGATTGTGAAAAAAGATCTACACAAAATGGTTTTAAAATCCCAAGACTGTAAAAAAGTTGGGGGCAGCACGAACTCTACCTTCCTATCCCTCATTCTGAAAGAAAAGGGTGCAAACTCCTTCAATAGATTTCACCCCATTTCCCTTTGCAACATTGGATACAAGATCATCTCAAAGGTGATCGCCAGCAGACTAAAAGGGCTTCTTTCAGACCTCATTCCGTAGAACCAAGGGGGCTTTGTTCAAGGAAGTCAAATCATGGATAATATAATCCTAGTCCAAGAGGCGCTTCACTCAAGTATGAAGAGAAAAGAAAAAGGTATGATAGCCAAGCTTGACTTCAAAAATGATTTCGACAGGGTTAGGCACTCTTTTCTGTTCAAAGGTTTGTACAAGTTTGGTTTTGGGACTAGCTTCATAAATTGGATCAAATCATGCATTTCCAAGCCTTGGATTGCTCCGCTGGTTAATGGGAGAGCTGCAGATTTCTTCAAATCATCGCGAGGGCTCAGGAAAGGATGCCCGCTCTCACCCATGCTCTATGTCCTCGAAGTCTCTGCCCTAAACTTTATCCTGGAAAAAAGAAGAATTGACTAGGATATTCTAGGCCTTCAAATTGCGAGAGGAGTAAAAGAAATTAACCATGCTTTATTCGCAGATGATTCCCTTCTCCTTGGGGAAGCTACTGTCCACACTACCTCTCAATTTAAATTAGTGGTGGATGAGTTTTGCGAGGCCTCGGGCAGTAAATTGAATGCTGAGAAGTGCCATTTCTATGGCTGGAATGTGTCTCAAAATGACATTAATGCCATAGCCAGATGTTGGGGCTTTGTCAGTTCCATGCACTGGACTTCCTTTAAGTATCTTGGACTACAGATTCTTCAGAAGAAACCTTCAGGTAAGGATTGGATCCCCCTTCTAGAAAAACTTAAAAATAAATTCCAGGCCTGGGGCTTCTCTTGGTTGAATCTTGCAGGGAAGACAGTGTTCATTAAATCAGTTTTGAACAGCTTCCCAATCTATCAAGCTTCCCTTATGCTTGCTCCTCTGGGAATTCTCAGAAAAATGGAAGGCATAGTAAGAAGTTTTTTCTGGAAAGGTGGAAAACATAACAGAAATAGATTGCCCCTTGTCAATTRGGATAAAGTTACCAAGCCATTTGTAGAGGGAGGCCTGAATTTCAAAGATATGAGAATTCAAAATTTAGCGTTGGGTGCCAAAATTCTTTGGAGGCAGGTTGCCCCTAAGGCCGGTTAAGCTCAGCGTGCCCTTTGGAAGGAATTCTTTTTGGGCCCAAGAAAACGCAGTCTAGACAGACCTGGCCAAGCCGCTAATGGATCGCAAATTCATAAACTCTATATGCAAGCCCAAACTCTCATACAAGACAATCTTTTATGGGTCCTAGGGAATGGTAAATCCATTGATCTGTGGGAGGATCGTATAATGAATGAGGCGCCCCTAATGGATGTCTGTGAGCTTCATGACCTACTTATTTGGATGAAGAACATAGGCCTAGTCTCTCTATGGGACATCTCCATTTGGAATGATAAAGTCTGGCTAGACTGGATGAAGCCAGATTTGTTGGGCAATCTCGAAAACGCTTGGTTGAACCTACGCGCCAGGCTCAAAGGGAAGGCTCCAATACACGAGAAGAAGCATGACCAGAGAAGCTGGGGGATGCATACTGGCTCTTACTCTGTGGCACTTGGTTATAAAATGTTGTGAGCAATTCCATATGCTACCCCATGCCCAGTGCTATGGAAAGGCCTCTAGAAACAGAAGTGCATTCCCAAAATCGATTTATTCTACTGGCTTCTCTGCCACAATCGGGTTCTTACAGCAGACAATCTTATGAGAAAAGGCTTCCACGGCCCCTCCAGATGCTACCTATGTTTGGAGAATGAAGAAAATGCCCAACATATCATGCTGAATTGCAAATTCGCTTTAGAAGTCTGGGGTGAAGTTTTGAACCATTGCCCTATGCACACAGCGCTTTCATCCTCCATTTTTTATTTACATGCAAACTGGACGCACCATTACCCTGGACAGATTCCAAATAAAAGTTGGTTCAAGGCCTCTTGGCTAGTCCTGCCAAAGCTGATCTGCTGGAAAATTTGGTTGGAACAAAACAATAAGATCTTCTAGGAAAAAAAGCATAATGCAAATACTGTCAAGACCAAGATTTTAACCACCCTCAAAGATTTCCTGAAGGAGCATATAAGGACCATCACCGATAAAAATCTCTCCCCTCATGAGGTGGAGTGGGGGAAATCGTTGGGACTAAATTTCTCCAACGCAGAAATCCAGCCGAAAAAAGGGAAAAGACTAGCAAATTAGAATGCTAGAAAATAGCTTCAGTAATTGGAACAAGGAAATTGACTGTTACTCTTTGTTTTTCGATGGGGCAACAAAAGGAAATCCAGGGAATGCAGGTGCAGGTGGAGTCATCAAGAATATAGAGGGACAAATTGAGCACAGGTATGCATGGGGATTAGGCCAAGACACCAATAACCAAGCAGAGGCGATGGATTTGATGCAAGGTCTCAAGATCTTACAAAAGGCACGCATCAAGGAAGCAAAGATCACCAGCGACTCCCAAACACTCATAAAAATGCTAGTGGAAAACTCAAATATGAAGGACCTTCGGCTATCTAGATTGATGGTGAGAATTAAAAGGATTGTCAGCCTCTTCCAAAAGATCAGCTTCTTCCATGTTCTGAGGAACAACAACAAAGAGGCGGACGCAGAAGAAAATAGAGTTGCTCTTCTTCCTATGGGCACTCTATTATGGAACGATAAGGAAAATTGGGACCCAATTCCTTAGTTGTGATTTCATGTTTTTCTTCTTTTTACTTCAGCAGTTTGTATGTGTTTTTAAGTTAGGGGATATCTTGTCGCTAAAGGTAATTTTTGAGCCCAAGAAACAACGTCATGTCAAATCTAGAGACAGGGGGATCCCAATTTTTTGGGAACATTGGGAATTGGCCCAACAAATCTGGAGGACTGTAAATGGGCATTTATGTCGAGAATTTTAATATCAAAACATAATTGTTCCTGTTAAAAAAAAAAATACTCAATACCTGGGAAAATTTTAAGGATCCATACTTAACTTAAAGTGTATAAACCTTGGTGAATGTTACTAATTCTAAAAATGACAACTATAAAATGTTTGACAATATTTTTGTGAAAATAATCAATTTATAAGGATTTTATATAAAAGTTTCTAGAAAATTTTGGCAATTTTTAGAGTAAAATAATTTTATCCTATAGAATTTGGGTGAATCGTTTTTTAGAAAAAACCATGGAAAATTAACCCATGGTGAAATTTAGCCCCTAAAATTTTCAATCCTCGAGAAAATAAGAATGGAACCCCTTTTGTTCCTAGCAGCCTAGTATTTAACATGGCTTGATAGTCATCTAGGGTTAGGGTTTGGTTTTTTGAATGCCTCAAATCCCAATTAGGGTTATGCTTTTGGATCCTCTAGAATATTATTGAAAGTTCACATGTGTCTACTTCCATATCGGTGACTAATGGAAGCCAACATGGCATCCACTTAGTATTATGTTGATCAACATGATAGGTTCACTTGCAAGGGGCATAACTTCATCATAGGAACTTTGCTTGAGGTGATCTTCATGTTGTTGGAAAGGTCTCGATGTGTAGATCAATGTCAAGAGGTAAGGAACTTTTTTCACAAATTTTTTACCCAAAAAATGTTTGTTTAATGCCTCAAACAAACTCCAAAAAATTTTGGACCCCAAATCACCAAAGTGAGACCTACTCCTAAAATGGACCCTACAAGCTAATAGCTCCAACTTTTTCACCCAAAAAGTACCAAAATAGATGAAAAGTTATATAATGATCAAATCAATTTTTTATTATCTTTGCAATATCTTTTTTTGCATCGACAATAATCAAAAGATAGTTTTGATCTTCCAACTTGGGGTAAATTATTTCTTTGTAATAAATTAGTGTTCTCTTATTCTCAGTGTCCTTATCGCTCTACTTTTTCACTTTAAGCTTAGTTATGATTCAGATTTTAATGGTATTAACACATTGAAGGGCATCCTCATCCACTATACCCTAATGGTTTTACCAAGATAAACCAATGGTACAATAAATGGTGTTCGATTGGAGGGCATTTAACCTTAACAAAAAATTTCTTAGATGCAATTATGGTATTTTGGCACTCTCTCGCACATATTCACAAAGGGGTCCTGGAAGAAATTTGAAAAGTGAACTCTATGTTCCTTTGGTCAAGCAGTAAAGAGGCAGTCAAAACACCCTTGGTAAAGTGGTAGGACATTGCTAAGTCGAAAGATATTGGAGCGGTAGGTTTTGTACTAGCAAGGGTTTGTACTAGCTCTGGCCAGGGTGAGGGTAGTAACTGCATCTCTAGTCCAACCTCATTTGAGCCTCAAGTAAATTTTAACAATGTTTGACACAGTGATAATAAGTATCTTTTCGTCATGTTAATTAGGTTGTTCTTATATATTAAGCCCCTCATCATAAATTTAATCTCAATGGTGGAAACCTAATGTCTAAAAGA
Source organism: Picea sitchensis (assembly GCA_010110895.2). NCBI lineage: Eukaryota > Viridiplantae > Streptophyta > Pinopsida > Pinales > Pinaceae > Picea > Picea sitchensis. Next base: position 28,002 of record SNQJ01S0086744.1, read on the forward strand.
AAGATTGGATAAGGTATATGACTCTTAATTTTAAGGTTCTTTATTATAAAATGTTTCTGGATTTGCTCGATTTTTCTCTAAGTTCTCTTGGAAATACTACAGCGTCAAGCCTCACACCTATATAGAATCACTGAGATAACAAGCATACTAAAAGGACCTCCTTTTTTCACCAAATCAAAACTCTACAACATTAGAATTGTTCTCAAGACCAAAATAAGTTTTTCAACCTCCAATGATTTTTCTTTTGACAATATAATTACAATTTATCTTGGGATGAAAATAAACCATGAGATACTTATAAAAATGGATCTCCAAGTTCTTATTATTGTAAACAAAATCAAAGTATGTGATTTGTTTTGATTTAATGATCATAACCTTTGTTTAATTGTATTCACATAGATCTCAGAGTTGGTACATAAATCTTTGAGAATTTTGTGTTGTTTATCAAGGTCAAAGGGACTCCTTGCCAAAACAAAAATATCATCTATGCATATAGGAGGAGGAGGATGACTAACATTACCAACATTGTTCTTGCACAATTTGCTTCCTCCAAGCAGTCCTCTAACTTGTCAATATAAATACAAAAAATAATAGGCAACATAAGGCAACATTGCCTAACCCTTATATTACAATAGATTTCCACTAAGCAACACTTGTTGTTTCTAAACTTCAAAATTACCATCTCATGTAACCCTATTACTACAACGCTCAAACCAAAAGGGACTCTTGAATATCTTCAAGCTGTTATTATTGTAAACAAAATCAGAGTATGTGATATGTTTTGATATAATTATCATAACCCTTGTTTAATCTATATTCACAAAGATCTTAGAGTTGGTACATAAATATTTGAGAATTTTATGTTGTTTATCAAGGTTAAAGGAACTCCTTGCTAAAACAAAAATAGCATCTGTGCATATATGAGGAGGATGACTAACCTTACCAACATTGTTACTGCAGAATTTGCTTCCTACAAGCAATCCTCTAACTTGTCAATATAAATACCAAAAATTATAGGCAACATAAGGCAACCTTGCCTAACCCTTATATTACAAAATATTTTTGTTAAGCAACCCTCATTGTTTATAAACTTCAAAATGACCTTCTCATTGAACCCTATTACTACAATGCTCAATCCAAAAAGAGACTCTTGAATATCTTCAAACATCTTATAAAAGTTATTTCTAGACATATGTCAAAAGCTTTTCTAAAATCAACAAAACGACAAAAAACATTTCCATTATTATTACAATAATCCTAAAAATAATTAGATAATCTAAATTTTAATAATAACCTCTAAAAGCCATATATATATATATATATATATATATATGGTCCACCCACATTCTCTTTAAGCCCCCACCAAAATATAGGACAAAATTACTGAAATTTAAGACGAAACCCAATAAATAAAATATGTATTGTGACATAAAAACAATATTAAAATAAAAATTTGTAACACATTATAATGAACCTTTCACATGTAGAAACATCTTAAAGAAAAGGAATATGATCGCCGGGTCGTATTTTGTCTTTTGCTCAAAACTATTAAAATGAATCTTGGACCACATTAATATTTTGTCTTTTGCACAAAAATGTTAAAATGAGTCTTGGACCACATTAAATTGAACTTTAAAATAAAGAAAAAAAAAGCACAATTACATACATAAACATCTTTTAAAAAATGTTTAAAAATTTTTATTAGTAGTAATCGATTCATGGTTTATGGTTTTACTTTTCATATATCTCATGTTATCCTTATTTTTTAATATATTTTGTAATTTTTTGATTAAATAATTTATGAAATTTTATTTGCTTACAATATTATTGATTCTAACATTTAAAGTGTTATTATAGGTTTGATGGTGGATTTTTAGAAATTGTCTTATTCATTAAACAAATTTTAAATAATTATCCATCACTATTATGGAACTAGTCATGGAGTTCTTCAAATTGCAGGGTCATTAAATACAAGTCGGATTTAAATAACTCTACAACTCTTTGATGATCCACATGCAATGTCGCATTATATATTCAAACCACCTGCAACTCAATCCATGATTCACATGCAATACTATAGCAACAATACAGAGGGATGCTCTAGAAAAAAACTATATACTATATAGGTCACCCAACCGCCAGGACTTACTATTTTCCTTCTGTTGCAAACTCACTTGCAAACTGATTTCAAAAGTTGTTCCATTGAAAACAAATTCTTTCTAGCCTAAGCCGGCAAAAAAAACAAGAAGGATTGACTCACATCATGGAGTCGAAGCACATATATCCATCATGTTAAGGCCAACTGATGACAGTTGAGGGGAGGTAATACTATAGTTTTGTAGTTATGCAATGTTTGTCATATCCATTTTCATGGAAAAACCTAGTGAGTAAATTATCAATGTTTTCCCTTCCTTTTCGCTTTGTGTATGACAACAATGAAACATTCGTGTGACAACAAATTTATTTGCATATTACCTGTGGCTACTCAAACTTGCACGTATGGTGTATCACCATAGTATGACCAATACCACTTCTATAGATAACCAATCAAGAATTAAACAAGAGTTAGATCAAAGCACAATACATTAAATACCTAAAGTCAATTATTATTTCTTACTTAAGGCACCTTTGCTCCTAGTGTGGCTTTCAATGTTGCCATCTCACACATTGTGGATCCTTTACAAACCCAACTGTTGGCTTAAGAAAAATTGTTGTTACCTTCTTATGTTCTCCTCTTGGGTGAACAATTCACGCACATGTGGGCAATAAATAGTTATTGAACCGACACGAGGGTTGAGTAAGATAGTCACTGAATGAGGAGAGGAGGTTGAGAGTTGAATCTGATCAGTTTAACCCCTTGGATGGAGATAATTTTGTATAAATCTCTAGGACCAAATTGATCATAGGAAGGAGAGTAGGAGTAGTTTTATTACCAATTATATCAAGAAACCATAACCCTGCAACAACCTATACAATAATTCACATGATCATGTAAAGAGAAATTCTACCAATTTAGTGAAATCAAAAGAGAAACATAAAATTTAGATATCAAAATTATCTCAAGAAATGTCTTCAAATCTCTTTCCAGTACAACTTCTTGTAGAAAATCTAAGAGTTGATTAATATTATTTTTTAGAGAAATAGCAACATCAACAAATATGATCCGGATTATTTTCGGCACGAAATGAGAGCGGAGATATAATAGTGCAATGTACAGAGATATCTCGAATATTCAATAATATAACAGAAATGTATCAGAGATGCAACCATAAACACTTAAATACAGAAATACACAATTTTCTATTAATGAGCAAAAATGTACAAAGACTGTAAAAATATAGAGTGAAAGACTCGCTAGAATGGTGATAGCTTATCTCTGAGAAGAGATGTGACGGCTACTCGCATTCGCAAGAAGATGATCGTTACTATGAGGCTCCAAAGGCATTTTTAACATAAGTCAAATCCAAAACCCTAACCCCGGAAGATGAAAAACCAAAAGGTGTGTGGGCCCCGATGGGTGTAGTTGATACGTCAACTTCCCAGGGGCGTAACTTGTGCATGCAATCTCTGTTTGGGGCGCTCGATACACCGTTGGAAAGGTCTAACCGAGAAGAATGATTTTCGATTACTCTGGGCTAGTGCCTTTGACAGTTTCCTGGAACCCAAATCCCCAAAAAACGTCGTTTGGGGCCTCAAAGCGGCCCCAAAAGTTTGGAACCCGAAAAACTGTTGAAAAACTATCAAAATGGAAAATTGTTTTTCAAGCCACTAGAATAGGTGGGTGGCCATCAATATCCACCTGAATCAAAATATATCCTTAAGTAGAACAATTAAGTGTGGACACCTGTTACAAATTAACTTATAAACTTAAATTCCTAACAAATATATATTCAATGGTTAAATGTTTTACAAGCCAATGATTAAATGCCACAAATAAAGAAAACACTAACTTGTTGATGAAAATCATGGCATTTGACTAGAGAAATGAAACTGACATGGAAAGCTAATTAAGAAAACCCCTCCATTCAAAATATATTGTCAATGTAAAAGAAGCCACTTACCATTCGACAAGAGTAAATAATTCCATCGTCTGCCTCATGCGCCATGAATCTTAAAAAAGGTGCATGAGTTTTTTATTGAATTTATATGAAATGAAGAAGCTTCTGAATACCCATGCCCATGTAAGCCGAAACAATGAAGTTTCCTCCAGAGAGCACAATGTGAATTATTCTGATATCTCGGGATGGCACAATGATATTGCATGCGGCGTCTCCAACTTTCAAGGTGACGAAAACATATGACATAAAATGGAATCGAAATACAGTAACAACTATGCTTTTCAATCACCTACCAACAAGGTATGCTTTTAAATCACCTACCAACCAAGCAGGAGCTCTCGGTGGAAACATTTCATAAAATGTTGTTTTAACTATGAGTTCAAATTTCATATTATGACTACTTGTTTTGGAAATTATATTTTCATTAAATTTTAAATGTTCGTTTTCAAAACAAATACGTAAGCATAGGAAAAAACCTGAAAGAGAAAAACATTTATTTATTTTTATGATTAAGCCAAAAAAAAAATATTTCAATAAAAAACTATTTACCTATTTTCAAATTACAATACATTAGAATTTAAGATAAATGTCATAGTAAAGTCACTTACAAGTAGAGCCTTGTTAGATACATATAAGGTTAATAATTGAACATGGTTGTTGTATGTATGAGTATAGACATTGCATTTTAGTAGTGTTCCAAATAATTGAAAGAGATTAATAATTTTATTAGATTTTTATAAACCTTTTACATTAAAAATAAATATTATTTTAATAATTATTTAAAAATTAAATATTATTTTAATAAATATTATCTTAATAATTACATAG